>RJVU01037554.1:1513691-1564889 GCA_003731715.1 Anabarilius grahami | reverse complement strand
TTATATTAAATAGCTAGTAAAATTATCAGACTATATCATTATAAAGAGCAGCACATATGGATATCAATAAGGTTGAAGGCATCAAATGTAATATATTAACACAAGTTAGACTGTTAACATATGCAATTAAAGAGTTAGTTCACCCAAAAATGACATTTCTGTAATTACTCACCCTCATGTCGTCCCAAACCCGTAAGACGTTAGTTCATCTTCAGAACACAAATTAAAACAAAACAAAAATAACGACTTTATTCAACAAATTTGTCTCTTCCCTGTCATTCTCTTACGCTATTTTCATTGCTGCGCTTCCAGGTTCTACGTCCGAACGGCGGCTCAGTATTGGCCGAAGCCTGTTTACGTGAGCAGCACAACGCATGTGTGTGATGCTGACACAGGAGCCGGCCAATAATGAGCCGGCGTTCGGACGTAAATATGGAAGCGATGAACAGCGTTCACTGAGTCAACTGCATACAAATCTGACGGTAGAGAAGATATTGTTGAATAAAGTCATTATGTTTGTTTTGTTTTTGCGCACAAAAAGCACTCTTGTCACTTTATAACATAACGGTTGAACCACTGTAATCACGTTGACTATTTTAACCTTGTCTTTAATACCTTTCTGGACCTTGAATGATGGTAATTACGTTGCTTTCTATAGGGGATTAAAAAAAACCTTGGATTTCATCAAAAATATCCTAATTTGGGTTCCGATGATGAACGAAGGTCTTACGGGTGTGGAACGACATGAGGGTGAGTACTTAATGACAGAAATTTCATTTTTGGGTGAACTAACCCATTAATTGAATACATTTAATGGTGTACACTTTTTATATAATGCCATAAAATATCAAATTTTATACTAACTATTCTGTGTGATTTTTAAAAACTAAAGGTGTGGAGCAAAAAAATAGAATTTTTATTTTAATCAACTGAGAGCACTAAATCAATACAAATTAATTTATATTATAAAACGGATAGTTCCGGCCCTTGATTCTGATTGGTCGAGCCACGTTCAAAGCCGTTGTAAAAATCACGAAAACATACAGCTGACCGCATTACATAAGTATCGCTGCGCCACTGAGTGCGTCTGTCTCAGCAACCACTCTTAGCAATGTAAACATATGTTTGTTCTCAATTAATTTTGTTCATTGAAGCTTACTGCATTACGTAGAAGAGTATTGTGAGAGAGATATCGAGTGACCGAGTGTATTACCTGCATTCAGATTTAGCATTTTCCTTCAGGTCAGTCCAATGCGATCTTGTCATTTAACAGTTAATGGGTTTCCCCGTGCCCTGCTGACACTGACAGCGCTAGTTAAAGCATGTGTGTCTTGTTCTGTGTTCACAACAAGTTTCAATAATAAAGTCTTTGCGACTGAGTGACTCACTCATAAAGACAATCTTTGCCGCCATCTAATGGCCGAATAAATGTAACTTCTGTTGCTGTTCACAGTCAGGGACTATTTTTTCCAGCGGATGGAATCATCAAATCATCAAAAAAAGTTTTCTTCAAACACTCCCCCATCTGCCATTGGTCAATAAACAGATAGTTCCACCACAAACTCACACCATTATTTATGCATTTTTTATAATTGGCTCTCAATATTCATCTCGAATAGGAGAAAATATTTTATCAATGAAAAATTACACACATAACCTTTAAATTAGTTGTGTTGTTACTTTTAACATTGGTGGGTTTACTCAAGTCTGACGTGAACATACACGTCTATGGCTTGTTGGGGGCTTATGGGATACAAGAGCTTTCTCTTTCTTCCTTTCCCTCTTTCTCTCCATCTCTGTTACTCATGTAGCTCTCAGGGAGTGAAAAAAAACACAAGAGGGGGAGAGGGGGACGAGAAAAGTGAGATGGGAAGGGGGGTAGGGTGGGACGGCATTCGTGCTCTCATCTGGCTTCTATAGCAGTAGGGAGAAAAAGAGAGAAACAGAGGGTCAGGGGCCGCAAAAGTAGGGAGAAAGAGAAGGAAAAAAAGGGTGATGTGAAGGTGGGGGAAGGAGGAGGATTAAGGAACAATGAATCCCAGACCCCAAACTGAGGGGTAAGAGTTCTCAAGTTGTGGGCCGTTAAAATCATGTCTCAATGTGAAGCCCTCGTCTTGCTCCGACTCAAAACAAACATTTCGAAAGTTGCTTGTTTTCAAATAGCCACAAAGTGAGATACATTAGAGCAGTGTTTACCAACCTTTTTTGTCTTCTGAATACCCAACTCAGTAAGGCTACTGAATATCGCTTAGCGTTATCATTAATAATGCTTATTTTTAATTATTTTCTCATTAAAAAGTTTTACAAATGAGAAAGTACTTTTGAATATGTAATTAAAATGAAGTGCAGTCGAGATTCCAATCATGTCGGTAGCCTGATAACAGCAGTTTATTTTACACGGAGAGGGTCGCCTCATGAGGGCCGCCATATTGAGATAACATGACCAGCTTGCCTTTTCTCTATAACCACCCTTTTTAGACATATATTTCTCACTGAATAAATTAACCATGACTGCCTAATGCATCCATACCATTAAATAAAACAAGAAAAATGCACTAAAGTGGCCATTATTACAATAAATCGCTTTTAAACAAAAAACATCCAAAGTAGCACATATATTATGCTGCAAGTGTCAACCACATAATATTTGTGTAAATCTCATACACACAAAATCATTCCTTAAAAAAGGAAGTGAAAACTCTGTCATCATTCACTCACCCTCATGTCGTTCCAAACCTGTACTTTCCTTCTTCTGCGGAACTTAAAGATATTTTATGAAATGTCTTAGTGTTTTTCAATGGGCTCCAGTGTTGTTTGGTTGTCTTGAAAATATCTTCTTTTTGTGTTCTGCAGAAGAAAAGGTCGCACATGTTTGGAAACGACATGAGGGTGAGTAAATGTTGACAGAATTTTCATTTTTGAGTGAACTATCCCTTTAACAATGCAAAATGAAACTCTCACCCACTGGAATCTACTTAAATATCCCCTGGGTACACTTATCCCTGGATTGGAATCACTGTACTAAAGGACGTGAAAGAGTGAAGAGAAATGAGGGAAGGAAAACAAGCATGGAAGAGGAGGGGTAATAGCTGGGAAGTAGACAGATGTGTCAATCAGAAGCAATTGTAAGCAGATGGACACAAAGACACCAACAGCCTTCCTCACGGTTTAACCAGACTCTTTACCACCGAGCCATTGTATTAAAAGGTTCAACAAAAACAAATACATTAAATCATATTTACATTATATAAAAGGGGGTTACTGAGAAAAAATAAGTAGTATTTGCCTGGTCACGTGATCTCTTTATTAGGCTGCTGAAATGACTGGATTCTTCATCTTATGTGAGTGAAAAACACCCTTAATTTAACTGCACATCTAAAAGTACTACTTTGCTACAAAAGTACATCAGGAATTAATCCAAAAATGTCCATTTCATTGAGGTCTGTGGAATAACACTGAGAACAAAACAATTATTACAAAGCAGCACCTTTGGTTCAGGACAGACTGTGAGCTGCACTGCAAAAAAAATATTCATCCTCAGCATTTTTGTCTTGTTTTACAACTAAACTGTGTCCCATTTTTTGGGAATAGACCCCAAAATGACATTTCCAACTTAAATTGTTATAAATCTTGAATAGTTTTGGTGCAAAGACTTAAGTTTGGTCTTTTTTTAAAGAAGACACTTGGCAGATTATTGTAGATATCATCAAATAAAAAAAATTTAAAAAAGTTTATGAAAATGTTAATGTTAAAAATTTAAATTTGTATATTTTATATCAAATATATATTTTACAAAACATGTTTGACTCTAAAACTGTAAGAAATTCAAAGCCAAAAATCTGAACATATTGTGTTCCAAATTTTAGGTTGATATCTCAAAAAATGAGCTTTCAGCAACATTTTGTTTAGGCGCGGTACAAAACTTTTCCACTAGATGAAAACTAGACTTCACTGGTGACCACATAAGGACTCTTGCATACATATATGGTTCAGATCACTCAAACCATATATTTCCATAATTTTCATACAATTTATTAAGTAGACATCCTATTCAGAAGTAGTACAGATAGTTTGCCAGTATTTGATTTGAATTCAACCTCTAACACATAAAAAAACACGTGCGTTCGAATCTAACATTTTTTCTTTATATTTAAAACATTTTCAGACCATTTTATCTCAAAAAATAGAATGGATGTCATGAAAAAAACAGATTTCTACCAATTTTTCATGATTTTTAATGCACATCACTATTTCAAAATAAAGGTCTGAACACGCCTTACAAGTCTGAAAACATTCTTGTTGCAAATTAATAAATTACTGTTCCTCCGTAATTTGCATTGAAAATGAATATGAAAACAAGAGTTTGTAAGCTTTCAAATGATACATTGTTTGTCTATTGTTTTAAAAATATAATGGCAAAAGTCCCACCGGTGGGACGGTGACCGTTATCAAGATACAATTACTTGAGAAGCAAAATTAGGGTGAATTCAGGTTGATTGGGACACTTTTTCCAATTCATCTCAATGGCAAAAAGTGTCCCAATCACCCTGAATCCTATCTGTTTTTTCTTACTCCACTGGCAGATGGTTTTTTTCTTCTTGTTTTCAGCAAAAATCTCACTTAATTTTGATTAATTTTTCAGAATTTTTGTCATTTAGCATCTGAAGCTGTCACTGGGACGGTACCCATTAAAAAGGTTCTAATATGTACCATTTAGGTACTTATGGCCTGGTTTCACAGACAGGGCTTAGATTAAGCCAGGAGTAGGCCGTAGTTAAATTGGGACATTTAAGTATCTTTTATAAACATACCTTATGAAAAAAAACATTACTGTCGTGCATCTTGAGACAAAACAATGGCACTGACATATTTTAAGATATGTCAGTGCAAGTCGCTTTCAGTTAAAACTGCTCAAATATGCATTTTAGTCTGGGACTAGGCTTAAGCCTTGTCTGTGAAACTGTGAAATATGTACCTTTAAAGTACTAATATGCACTCTTTAGGTACAAAGGGTAACAGCTTTTGTACTTTTTTTCTCAGAGTGTGGAAAACAAAAACACAGATTTATTTTTGCATCGTGCACACGAAGAGTTAATATTTAAACATGCTGTCTGGTTGCTGGTGTAGAGGACGGCAGGAGGGGGCGGAGCCACGGGACGAGCTTCCATTGAGAATTGAGCTGCCTGTGATTGAGCTGAACTATTCCAGGCCACGGGGGGAGGGTTTTAGTCTCGCATTTACCTTCCTTTCCATGCCATGTTGAAAATGTCACATTACACATATTTTCTTATAGTCGCTAGTTAATAAATTGCTGTAAATGTGTGAAAACTACCCCTGTATGGGTGTACCATTAAAACAACAGTCAAAAAAATCCTATCACCCCTGTGATAGTATTTCCAGCATCAATGAATGGTGGTGGATTTATAGCTTGGTATGTGGAAAAATACACTGTAGATTATCCTAAAGGACCAGGCTATTAAAGGAAACCTTGGAGGTTTATAATCACTGTGTTTACGATTTCAACAATCTCAGCTGCCGTAAACAGCGAAATAGTCAAAGCAATTAATTTTGTTAATGAAAAACAATGGTTTTTGGTTTTGAGCCACACTTCTATCCTGTTGAGACTCCAACATTTGTATCACTACACTTCAAAATGATTCTACATCAAACAAATGCTTTGAAACTGATCTTGAGTCAGTTCAAACAGGTCATTTGGTTTAATTTATAACACATTAACATTAAGATAATGTGGGTTTTTTTAAACGGGCCAGTCAACAGTGTTCATGGCAAATCTGATTTACTGGACAGAATAAGCTGAAAATGAGGCAGATCCTAGCTGTCATTCAGACAATCGAGGCAATTGTATCCAATCACATTCCACTGCATTACAGGCCACTGCACATTTGGACAGTGTCCAGACGTCGCTGTGAGACCTCATGCTGGCTGGGATGATCGCTAACATGCCATCAGCAGAGCTCCACAGCCTCAAGGAGAAATGCATCAGACACTGGACGGCTCTGGGTGAGGAACACACATGGGATGGCAGATGCATCAGCAGGCGTTCTCCTGCTCGTTACGATAACACGCTGTTTGATTCTGGAAGCTGGGACACCATGTCCAGCACTGAAGTCAAGGGGGGCAATACCATGACATATGTCTACGCATATCAGAGGAACCTTGAGAAGGAATGTGCACTGCTTCAAGGAAATACAAGGCAAGAATGTTCAAATACAGAAACATTCAAAAGTTTGGGGCCAGTAGTTTTTTGGGGTTTTGTGAAAGAAATTAACACTTTTATTCAGCAAGGATGCGTTAAATTGATCAAAAGTGCAGTAAAGACATTTGTAATGTTACAAAAGATTTCTATTTCAAATAAATGCTGTTTTTAAACTATATTCATGAAATATTTGTTTCCACACAAATATTAAGCAGCACAACTGTTTTTAACATTGATAATAATAAGAAATGTTTCTTGAGCAGTAAATCAGCATATTAGAATGATTTCTGAAGGATCATGTAGACTAATGATGCTAAACATTCAGCTTTGCATCACAAGAACAAATTAGATGTTAAAATATATTTAAATAGAAAACAGAATTGTAGTAATATTTCACAATATTACTGTTTTTACTGTATTTTTCATCAAATAAATGCAGCCATGGCGAGCAGAAATGACTTCTTTTAAAACATTTTAAAAAAAATTACTGACCCCAAATTTTTGAACGGTAGTGTATATCAAAAATAAATTCAGATACTGACTGATGTATTCCCAATTTTTTGGCTCCTTACAGTGCAAAAAATAATTTGAGAAATATTTGTCTTATTTTCCATAAAAATATTAAAACACACTTAAAAACAATAAATACTTGAAGTAAAACTGCATAAGAAATTAAGACTTATATTTATGCAAAATATCTTGAATTAAGCTGGCAATTTTTCTTGTTTTAAAGCTGTAAGTTTTGCCTCTTTGTCGCCATCTCTGGTTGAAACCTGCAATTGCAGTTATTTACGGAATTATCATCTTTACGTGGGTTGTGGATCAGCACGGCTCCTCAGCGCAGATGAATCTAATGTTTGCTGTCAGTCACCACATCGGTGTGGATAATGGACTTCGGAATCACAGATTATAGTCTTGAAGTATGACCAAAATAAGAATTTTCACAGAAAAATGTCATCTGAACAAGTAACATGTCTGCCACTTTTGTTCTGACCACCTGAGAAAAAATCATTAGCCTACAATAAATCGCGCTGCCAATGGTGATTAAATCTAACGATCGCTTAGCTCAGATCACGTCAAAACATGCAAATAATTAGTATTGTTATACTTTGTTCTCAAATTGTTAATGTTAACATCAGCATTGCGTGACTGTGTATTTAGTGTGTTTTAGCGTTACCTGTAGATTTCAATTTCTGTAGCCACTCCGCAGTACGAAGTCTTTTGCTTTTGACTCCAGTTGTCACTGATGATTGTCATTTGGACCTTTCTGGCTTACAATCCACCATCAAAATTATAAGTTTAATTATTGGAGCTGCTGTGAGAAAAGGCTATATATGATGCGTTACCTGCAGCATCCTCACGTGATTTACGGACAAAAGTATGTGCTTAAAACAAGAAGGAAAAAAAAACCAATGCCAATTTAGGATATCTCAACATTTTCTCAAGGAAAAGTATAGGATCTTTACAAAAACTGATTAAAAAAAGCAAATTGTATTTGCTTTATTGCTTCTAAGCATTCATCCTCTCTTCTTTTTCCTCGAAAGCTGGTTTAAACTCTTCAAGGGTAAATTGACCAAGATATTTTAGATATTACAAAAGCATGATGAATGATATTTCCTTTTCATTGTATCCTCGATAAGAGATGATGTAATGACCCTTTAGTGCTCATATTGGACCAGCTTGACCTTCTTGACAGAAACGGCAGAAATCTTGTATCAAAGAGCAACTTTTACCATCACGCATTTTCCATCTATTAAGGTAGTTGAATCCTGGCTGGATGAGGTAATAATGGCTCTCATTCGGAACTGCCGCCACAGAATTACTGTAGATCAGGGGCCGTATTACAGAAACTTCCTATCTTTAGTTAAGATCTGACAAGTTCTAACTCAAATCATCATGGTAACTGATCAGATAAAGATAGGATTTTGCAAAAGTTTCTAGTATTTATATCACCTTGACCTTGGCGTCAGAAATGGGAGAATGGGTCTAGTTATCTCAGCGTAATTTACACACTAAAACCATTTTTTATACAATACCTAAATAGAATATTTGTCAGCCAAAATGAAACCTTATACACTACTGTAACAATGCAAGTCTTTACTGTTACATTTGATGTCCTTGCTGAATAAAAGTATTGATTTTTATTGAAACGTTTTTTTCCTGGGCAGAAATGGTGGAAATATTGAATAGACTTATGTGCCAAGACTTGTGTGCCCAATCTGAAAGATATTCACTGCAGTAAAATGTGTGACAACTAGCCCCGGCCTCCTTAATTCACCCTATTCTTCTTCTCTAAAGTCACAACATATCTTCTGTCAGCTCATTTCCACCCTCTCAGTCGCTCTTTCTATCTACCCCTCGACTCTAGTGGTGTTTCTAGTAAACCGATATGAGATGGATGGCAAGTATGTGGCCCGTTGTGTCCTCATTACGACTTCAGATCTGTGATGTGACCGTACAGCCAGGAATTCAATCATGTTCTTACTCCCTAGTGATGCTGCTACTGCTTAAGGGGAGCAGAAAAGGCTCAAGAATGTTCCCAATGCTACATATGTGTTATTTAAACATTATATAAAGGCTACAGAAGTGTAATCACTTTATGGCATCTACAGGAGGAGGAGAAGGATGCTCAGCTTTGGAAAGAATTGATGCTGTCCTATCGTCAGTACTGATACAAATTATTGTGCACACTGATTCTTGTTCTGGTGCTTTTTTGTTGCTTTGGTTATAATAATAGCAACCATAGTGTAAATAATTTCATGTTTTCTTATATTTTCCAGACAGAACATGCATATAACTGTGTTTTAAAATCTGTACTGAAGACTGAGCGTCCCCTTGTGGACATTTGGGGAAATGCATTTGGGTATAACATCAAGATTTAGGTCAAAATTTACTGACAAGCTACTATGCATTCAAAAACTGCTAGTAAATTTTTACAAATAATTACTCTCATTTTATACCTGAAATTTTGAGGTAGAAAGACTTAAATAGTATTTTAAATAGTTAAAATGTACTTCAGTAATCTTTGACTTTTTTATTTATTTATTTTTTTACAGTGTAATAATGTTTTCCACATTTTAAAATAATAGTTACATCAAACACACCTGCAGTTAGATGCAATAGACGTAAGAGACGCAATTGCTTGCAACTGTTGACGGGTGGAAAGTATTTGAGTCTCTATTTTTAACTAACAAAAGCACAACCAAAACAGCATATTACCAGGTATGGAGTCAATGCAATCTTGCTTCCTCAGAGACCAGTTTACTTCCTATCTTTTAAAGGGCACACTTGAATGAATTATTGTGTGAAAATAGCTAAACTGTGAAATTATCTTGGATAAAATTAAGTTAAATACCAGTCCTATGGAGAGGTTTCCAGAAAAGAGATGACAAGAAATCACCAAAAACTCGTTCAAAAATGCATTCACAACACCACCCTTATATATATACACACCTCTCATAGGCCTAGTACAAGTTGAGATGGATTGATGTTAAGTGAGGAGTGAATTTGAGCTGTCTGATAAGCCTAATCTTGAATAACTCCACTAATGTGACTCCATTAAAATCCATTTTGAGACCCGGATCTGGCTCAGCGTGTGGGCCATAAATCAACATGCAATTTTCACAGGCGGTATAGATCACAAAAAAATTAAAAAATTTAAAAAATTTAAAAATCACATAACCCTTGGGATATTACAAAATAGTAATCGTGTAAGAAATGGACCTTTCTAATTTTGCAAGTAAAGAAAAATGGCTGACCTCTGGACCTAGTGACTTCAGGATTTGGGTGTGGTATCTTTTTATTTCGCTATTTCATATTGACCTCCACCAACATTCTGTATGAAATAAAAAGTCAAGTGAAAAATGTTTATAATGTCAAAACAGTCTAGATAATCCCAGAGTGGTTATTAAAAATGAAAAATTCTGTCATTAATTACTCACCCTCACGCCGTTCCATGTCCGTAGGACCTTCATTCATCTTCGGAACACAAAGATAATTTTAGTAAAATCTGAGAGCTTTCTGTCCCTCCATAGAGATACAATGCAACTACCACTTTCAAGCCCCAGAAAGGTAGGAAAGACATCTTTAAAGTAATCCATGTGACTACAGTGGTTTAACCTCAATTTTCTGAAGCGTCACGAGTGCTTTCTTGTGTAAAAAACATAATTTACCCCTTTATTTACAACATATTATCCAAAGCGTGTTCACACAACAATGTCAGCTCTTGCGTGAACACAAGACGCATGCGTCGTGGTGCTCTCGTGAAAACTCACGCATGTGCGTTGCGTTGACGCGTGAGTCTGAACACAACACGTACAGTAGCCTATGTGTCACTTTGCAGATCAGTATTTTCTAAAATAAAGTGGCAAATTCATTTTTTTTGCGCAAACAAAGCACTCGTGTCGCTTCATAAAACTGAGGTTAAACCACTGTAGTCACATGGAGTACTTTAAAGATGTCTTTCCTAGCTTTCTGGACCTTGAAAGTGGTAGTTGTGTTGGATCTCTGTGGAGGAACAGAAAGCTTAATTTGTGTTCTGAAGATGAACAAAGATCTTAAGGATTTGGAAGGACATGAGGGTGAGTAATTAATGACAGAATTTTCATTTTTGGGTGAACTAACCCTTTAAGACAAAACACTACATGAAGGTCCCAATTGACCCTTCGCAAAGACCCGCCCCCCTTAGTTACTGTTGCTTTGTCCGACAAGCCGTGGCGCTGTCTCACCACACGCAGTGAAAAATACATCGCGGAGCGAAGAGGACACATGACAACATGTCGACAGGCAAGACAGAGCAGGTTACTTATAATATTAAACAAAGTCCCAGCTTTCAAACTGTGTAGTTATTAAAGAAATTCAAACAATAAAAAACCGTTTTCTGGCTCTTTAATGTGTCGTGACCATGGTCGTGATAGATTGCTGTTGCGCCTCAGCTCAAGAGGCTCGTAAACCGCTCATCTCTTCCTACTAGTCCATTTATAACATCAAATAAACATGAATGAACATGAGAATGAATGTTGTTTTAAACGCGGAAAGACGTCAATATACACAATTTTTCAAGTTTAACTCCACCGAGGTTAATCTTCTAACTACTGGCTGCTTTGTCGGACAAAATGGCGGATGCGGCGTTCTGATTGGTTAGATCGCTTGTCAATCAAACTCCCGGCGAAGGGTCAATTAGAACCTAAAGAACTTAGGACTTTCCAACCATCAATGGAACAAAGAAACCAATATGCCGATCTGAAGAACCTGTTACTTTTAGAAGCTTTTTTAATTTCGAGGGAATCAAGTACCCTATACAGTGAAGGGAAAAAGATCTTGATGAGAAAAGGGATCTTTGCTGAACCTAAGGTCATTGAAGAACCTTTATTTTAAAAGCGTAAAAATCATCAACTGTTTTTCCCATACTTTTCGAAATTTACAAACTTCGGCAAAATCTTTTACTTCTTACCAGTTTGATTTTGATGGTCCGACCAGAGATGCATCCTGGAAGCAGCAATTGAAAAACACAACAGCAAATCTGGCACTGGCCTGGACCTCATAACCTGGCATGACCAAAGGATCCAAAAGATTTTGACAGATCCCAAAGAATATGTTCTAGAATCTAGATCCAAGCTAAGCCTGGAGCTTTCAAGCTTCAAATATCACTGTAAAAGTAGTCCATATGACTCATGCACTATAGAACTGACTCAAGTCTTGTGAAATGGATCAAATAATTCATTGAAAAGATCCAACTCCAAAGACCGATTCATTATCAGTTCAGACATTGTTCCACTTTAAGAGCTCATAAGATAATTTGAATTTCTTTATTGGTATTGATGGTTCCATGAAGAACCTTTAACATCCACAGAACCTTTCCATTCCACATTATTTATAGTGGAAAAAAAAGGGTCTTTAGATTATTCAAATGTCCTTTACACTAAGAAAAAAAAAGTGGTGTTCACAGAAAGGTTCTTTGGGGAACAAAAAATGGTTCTTCTATGGTATTGCTGTGAAAACCCTCTTTTGGAACCTTTATTTTCAAGAATGTATGGCAAGATTGGTTAATTTTGTTGTTTGGCTTCAGACTATACAGTAGTGCATGAGTCATATGGACTAATTATATGTCCAACTTTGGTTCTTTGTCATTTTGGAGCTTGACAGGCTGTTTACCCTATTCACTTTCATTATATTTATAAGTACTGGCTAGTGTAATATTTAAAAAAAAAAAATCATCTGTTTACAGAAGGAGGAAAGTCATACAGGTTAGCAACAATATGAGGGCGTTTAATGACGACTTTTGGGTGAAATAGTCCTTTAAATCACTGTATTACCAGGCTATGACACAGCTATGCCACTGCTCTCCAAGACATTACATCTGACTCTTGTTATGCTCTGGCAGGGCCAGTGTAATATTTTGGTAACCTTAGGCATTTAATGAGCCTGGTTGCAATAAGACAGTCACGTAAGCTTCCTAAGAGTCATCCATTTATAACACTGACAGGTGTTGTGTGAAATTCGGCCTCTCCATCAGCTGGTAGGTAAAGAGTCTGAAGAATTGACATCTGCTGGGGCAATCTTGCCTGGGTAGCGTGTTGTATTAACATCCAGAAAGAAAGAAAAAATCTGTATGAACACTACTGTTCAAAACTTTGAGGTCGGTAAGATTTTTGTTTTGTTTTTTTTCAAAGAAGTCACTCACCAAGACTGCATTTATTTGATAAAAAATTCCCATAAAAACAGTAATATTGTGAAATATTATTACAACTTAAAACAGCTATATTCTATTTGAATATGTTTTTAAATGGAATTTATTCCTGTGATCAAAGCTGAATTTTCAGCATCATTACTCCAGTCTTCAGTGTCACATGATCCTTCAGAAATCATTCTGATATGATGTTAGGCTGCTCAAGAAACATTTCTTATTAATAGCAATGTTGAAAACAGTTGTGCTGAATATTTTTGTGGAAACCATGATAGGATTCTTTGATGAATAGAAATTTCAAAAGAGCAGAAATCTTTTGTAACATTATAAATGTCTTTACTGTCACTTCTGTTCAATTTGATGCATACTTGCTTAATAAAAATATCAATTTCTTTCTTTCTTTAAAAAAAAATGAATAAAAATTCTGACCCCAAACTTTTGAACAGTAGTGTACCCTGAGAAGTGCTGGGTGTTGGGCATTGGCAAGTTCAAAACAAATGGGACAGATTGAGAAGACCTTTCATTCACTGGGGTATTCATTTTTGTTTTAAGTCAGTCTCTCCCTGGCAGAAGAACTGACTGTGGTAAAAATAAAATAGACCTTTTAATGATTAGGTCACATCTATAGGTTTTATTTTCAGCACAAATGGATGCAAGATGATATGTCACTGCTGAGTTCACTGAGTGCCCTTATTATGAATTTATAAGAGGATGTCTTTAAAAGTAGATTTGATTAATAGTGAGAGTGACAGTTTAAGAAGTAGAGGAGGATGTGTTGAGGTCAGAAATAAGATAGGATTAAAAGGTGTGTGTGTAAGGAGCACGAAAACATATTGAGGCCATAGTGGAAAAATGTAATTAAATCTATAAGAAATTAACATCTAGTACCTGAATTTGAGCATATTAAGTCTTTATCGGAGCAGGTCGCTTCACTCGGAGGCCATCTTGGTTGCGCTATTTTCGAGGCATGCAAGTCCAGCTCCTATGTACTTGATTGGGGAAAGACAGAAATGTCCAAAACATTTCAGAAATTTGGTTTCTTTAGCTTAAATCACACTGATAAACTCCTTTGCATTTGCATTAAAGGATTAGTTCACTTTCAAATTAAAATTTCCTGATCATTTACTCACCCCCATGTCATCCAAGATGTTCATGTCTTTCTTTCTTTAGTCGAAAAGAAATTAAGGTTTTTGATGAAAATATTCCAGGATTTTTCTCCATATAGTGGACTTCAATTCATTTGGGGTCCATTGAAGTCCACTATATGGAGAAAAATCCTGGAATGATTTAATCAAAAACCTTAATTTCTTTTCGACTGAAGAAAGAAGGACATGGACATCTTGGATGACATGGGGGTGAGTAAATTATCAGCAAATTTTAATTTGAAAGTGAACTAATCCTTTAACTAGCTTTTTTCAGGCTAGCCCAGCAAATGCTAGTAAAAAAACTCACAATTCAATTGACGTTTTGTCATAATTTCAACTTTTTACCACATAATTATAAACCAGTATGTCAATTTTGAATTTATCTCAAAATTTCAACATTTTATGTCATAATATCAACTTTTTATGTCATAATTTTGACTTTTTATGTCATAAGATTTACAAAATATGATTATTTTTTCTTATTTGGCACAAATGGGCTTCCTTAGTCTCCTCCTATACTTTGATATAAATGTATCTCATACATTTAAATATATGACAGTATATGTAGTACATGAAGTATATGTGAAATTTCACCCAGTTACAACAATATAATTAAATTTCATGCCAACACAAGAAATTCTAGGTGTATATACTGTACAAATTGATTTCCATTTTCAATAAGAATCAAATCGGACATTCTGAAAATCAGAGAGACTCTTTTATGTGATGTGTTCTAGAACCTGGATGAGGATCGTATCTATGACATCACTGTTGTAGTCCACATGCTCAAGATGAAGAGAAGGAATGAAAGACACCAGCAGACGGCTCAGATTTAGACGCAGTGTCCTCAGTTTGGAGCTGTCGTCTTTCTCTTCCTTTCCTCTCTGGCTCTGTTCCCTGAGCTCTGACAGTTGACTCTTCAGCTGATCACACAGGGCAGAAAGGCTGGTCTTCTCCTCCTCTACCCTCTCCAGCTAGACACGGCACATAGAAAATTCAATACATTTAGAAAAACATGCATAAATAGACTTGGTTCCAAAAGACAAACTTAAACTTTTTAAATATTGCCTTGGCAACTAACTGAAGTAAAAAAAAAAAAAAAAAGTTCAAATTGAAGAACTTAAATTCCTAAACTAAAGTTGAAATAAACATGAATGCTAAATGGAAAAAATTCCAAAAGGATAAAATTTATAAAACTTATTGCAAAATGAATATATAAATATACAAGCAAATTTAAAATATTCGTAAATACTATATAAATAATACTAAAATAACGGCCCTGTTTTAACGATCTAAGCACATGGTCTAAAGCGCATGGCGCAAGTGCACTTGGGGTGTGTCCGAATCCACTTTTGCTAATTTAACGATGGAAAAAATGGTCAGCGCGCCCGGTGTATGGTCTAAAAGGGTTGTCCCCATTCTCTTAATAAGTAATGGGTGTGTTTTGGGCGTAATGTGAAATAAACCAATCAGAGTCTCATCTCCCATTCCCTTTAAAAGCCAGTTGCGCTCATGCCATGGCGGATTCTCTATTTACATGGCGGAATTTGTAAGCGGAAAAACTGAACGTTTCTCTAGCGAGGAAACAGATCTGTTCGTGCGTGAGGTTAAAGCGCGCAAGCAAACTATCTACGGGATAAGCCGGTTTCCACCAAAGCATTTTTATCTTTATGCACATAATACTGTAATAATCTTTTACATTGTGATCCTTTTATTTTAATATTTGATATGTTTGTATGCTGCTGTGCGTCCCTGTGTGTGTAATAAGCAAAGCGTATGCACGCCTATAGGCGCATATTACTAACGTGCTCTTTAAATATAAAAAATATATATACATATTGCACCATTGACTTTAGACCAGGTTTCAGTTGGTCAATGGCTCAGTCTATTTCAGTTGCCTCAAATTAGCAACGCACCAACAATGCGCCTGAACACACCTCATTTTCAGACCAGCACGCCCATGGGCGCACAAATGGGCGCAAATGCATTTTCTATTTAAGCAATGTGGCGCAGGATGTGAAAATGATAACTGCGTCAGGCTGAAACTAGCAAAAAACACTTGTGTCGCACCTGGCGCCGCATTGCACCAGGTATATGATATGATGGCCCAACAAGTCTCTACATGATATTTATTTATTTTACCCATTTGTAACCTTTTTTGAATAATAAAAAAAATAGCTTGTATACTTATATATACTCAATTGGGTAACACTTTATAAGGTTTCAGTTGTTAACTTTAGTTAATACATTAGTTAAAGCTGCTGTCTGTAACTTTTTTTGTGTTCAAAATTTTAAAAAAAAATTATATAATGAGAATGTACAACATGAATCCATTTTCCAAACCGTGTTTTTGTCTTATCCTGAATCATTATGGTACACTTATAATAAGTGTTTATATTCTGACTATTTTAGACCGGTCTGTTGGAACCACTGCGGAGTAGCCCAGTACCTGCGTATCTCCACATAGACATAAACAGATAGAAGTAGCTCCGGCTACAATGTTCTTCCGCAAGACGCATGCAGTTCTGTTTATTAACCACTAGAGCGCCAAAAGTTACGAACTTCAGCTTTAAATGAACAAACAATGATAATTGTATTTTATGAACTAACATAGTTAAAAGTTAATGAATGCTGTAATAATAATATTTTGCTAATTGTAAAAAATTATGATCAATTAGTATGTTTTTAAATTACCTTATGAAATTATTTTAAGCAATTTCAACTTTTATACGAGTTATACCAGATTTAACTTTAAGTCAGTTTAATATAATTTAAGTTGAAATGACTTGTACAGCCGATTTGATTATACTTACAAATTTAAGTCAGCATCTGAACTTAAGTTGAAATATGTGGTATTCTTTTGCAGCGTAGGTAGTTCATGTTAACTAATGCATTGGTCCCACTTCATATTAAATGGCCTAAACTACTATGTACTTACATCAAAAAACAAGTAGAATGTACTTATTGGGTTCATATTGAATTGCAAATCACTTTTTCTGCTATTGAGGTGGATACGGGTAATGTTAGGGAAAGCTTTGGTGGTATGGGTAGGTTTAAGGGTGGGTTAAGGTGTAAGGGATGGGTCAATATAAGTACAATGTAAAAACATGTATGTACACAATAAGTGCATTGTATCAAATTATTAATTTAAATGTAAGTACATAGTAGTTAAGGCCACTTAATATAAAGTGGGACCAATGCGTTAACTAATAATAACAAATGAGACCTTATTGTAAGGTGTTACCATAACTTATAATAATTAAGTTCATCGGCAAGAAACATCTTCCTAACAATCAATCAGCTCTGCCTCTTACCCTGCTGATGAGCTTGTTCCTTTCGTCCTCCAGGGCGGCGCTGTGCTCTCTAAGCACTTCCAGTTCCTGTCGGCACAGGTCTCTCTCCTCCGCTGTCTCATGCATCAGCTCCATTAGCTCATCCTGCCACTGTTGCACCTCTATCAAGTTCCATTCCTCTTCCTCCTCCTCTTCTTCATCATCAACATGACCTTCATGATGCACCACTCCTTCCTTCTCATTTTTCAAGGGCAATTCAGTTATCTCTTCCACAGCTAAGCTGTATCCCCTCCCTGTCCCAGATGACGCATTTCTTTCACATGTCTCTTCTGCAGCAGCGGGCCCCTGATGCGACTCAAATCCCTCCATCATTTCGCTCTCAGCTTTGTTCACGAGTGTGTCAGATTCAGATTGAGTGAGAATCTTTCTCTCCTTATTCAAAGCAGGCCAGTAGTGAGTCTGTGAGGAGAGCTCTTGTGGTGTGGTGAGAGGGGGGACAAGAGAGGATGGTGTCTGTTGTTCTATAGTAAAAAACGTCTGTTTTGCTCTGTAAATATAAAAAATTGTATTAAACATGTTTACTATATAAAATAAGAGTAGCACTTTATTTTACAACCTTGTTCCGCATGTACATACCATGTACTTCTTCTAGTAATTACAATAACTCGGTAGTAACTATAGGTACTAACCCTGTACCAACCCCTAAGCCTGACCTTAACTCATGTAGTTACCTTATATTGCCTACTACTATGTTAGGTAAGGAGGCTGTAAGTACATGTGCATATACTGTAAAATAAAGTGCAACCGATGTTGAATATGTGTGAAGTTGTATTATTCCTACCTTCTCAGAGAGCTGGCGACAGCGGTCAGGTTAATGAGAGGCAAAGGGGACCTCTCAGCTAAAGACAGTCCTAAAGATCAAATGAATACTAGTCATAGTTGACCAAAAAAAGAAAATTATGTCTAACCTTCATATTGTTCTAAACATGTATGCATTTATTCTTCTGTGGAACACAAAAGGAGATATTTTGATAAAAATTTATCTGTGGTGGTTTCTTCTTAACATTAAAGTCTATGGAGTTTATGTTGTTGACTATTATTGTATGGACAAGTTCAAAACATGAAACATACTTTTGTGTTCTGAAAAAGAAAGTCATACATGTTTGGAATAACATCACATGACATGGTGAGTAAATGATGATGTGCCATTTTGGAAAGGACAATTGAGTCTATACCTTTAAAAGCAAAATGTTAAATGTTAGTTTCATGTTAGTAGTAGAATCATTTTTGATGGATCATGTGACACTGAAGACTGGAGTAATGATGCTGAAAATTCATCTTTGCCATCAGAGGAATAAACTACATTTTAAAATATAATTTAAAAAATAGAAAATGTATTTTAAACTAATAATAATTCACAATGTAACAGTTTTTACTGTATTTGTGATCAAATAAATACAGCCTTGGTTAGCATAAGAGACTTCTTTTAAACGATTTAAAAAAAAAATCATACTGACCCAAACATTTTGAACAGTGGTGAACATTGTTGTGTCACTCATCATAAAATGTAACTTATTAAATGCAGTGATAAGATATTCACACAGATTGCAGAAACACTATCACATGCTCAAATTTTGTAAATCTAGTGAAAACAGACTACATTGATTGTCATGAAAAGCCAAAGTGTAAGGGGGCTCTAATGAGGCAATTCATTATCACAACCAAAAGCCACATCAGAGCCTCTCAAACTAGATGGTAAGGCGGTTCAAAGCTATTTTAGTAGGGCTTTTATGTGGCATTGCATCTTTACCAGACAAAACAGAGGCTGGTGGATGTCCGGGTGCCTGACTGCTTGATAACGACCCTGGTCTGTCTTGAGTCTGTGTGCTCTGAAAGGACAATAATCAGTTTGCATTGGCATCTGAGATTTAACACTTTTAGAGTATCATAATATCTATCCTGAACTGCGTAAACCTGCTGAAGTGTCAGCCATATATTATAGAGCCCCAACTAAGTTTTTGCTTCATTTTAATTTCTTTACATACTTTGCATTTTAAGTGTATACATTGAATCCAGAAGTCAAGAGTTACTGAACTACATTTATGAATCAATACATCAATTATCAATTACAGCTAAGTGAATTTGAAAAATTATTTTTTTCAATCTTTTTTCAGTTCTCACAATTACAGATAAAAAGTGAAAATGCAGGAAAATAATGAGTAAAAAAGAAAAATATAAAAGAAAATCTCTGAGTTGATTCATAAGTATTTGCTACTTGATTCTCTAGTTGAGTAGGTTGTAAATGTTCTTACCTCTGGAACATTCTCCTCAAACTCACTCTTTGTATTTCTCCTCCTGAATAAATCCAGAATATGCCAAATATCATAACAGTTCTGGTATTCTTAATAATGTCAAGAAACAATCTGAAATTTTGACAGTATAACAGTGCGTTCAAATCCTCCTGAGAAGTTCATATTTACGAGTTGGGAATTCGTATTTATGATGTCAGGTGAGTTCATAAGTGCGTCCAAATTCGTGTACTTGTGCACTATTCTATGACGTTTGTAGTATAAATAGTGCGAGTAGTGTGTTTACACTGAACATTCCAAATAGAAAAAGTGCACTTTAAATACCTGGATGATGCACTTCATTAACTGAAAAAATGAAGTGTGTAATGTTGGACACTTCTTGCACTCGACTGTCACATCTTAAATTACATAGTGGAGGGGAAGGGGCTGTAAGACTCTGATGTGGAATGACAAAATAACCTTCTAAAAACTTCACAGCTGAATACACTAGTGCTTAAGTACATAGTGTATAAGTGTATAGCAGGGGTGTTCAAACTTGGCCCTGGAGGGCCACTGTCCTGCAGAGTTTAGCTCGAACACACCTGAACCAGCTAATCAAGGTCTAATTAGGCATACTAGATACTTTCCGGCAGGTGTGTTGAGGCAAGTTGGAGCTGAACTCCGCAGGACGATGACCCTCCAGGACCGGGTTTGGACACCCCTGGTGTATAGTGTGTCTGGCATTTGGGACAACTTTCGTCAGAAGAAGATGGAAGTGTACCTTTTAATTAACTACAGGTTTTTAAACTCTACTTCTAGAAAGTGAAGAACAAAGAATGCGTATCAAGTGGGTTTTGCTTTTTTATGTTTTTAATTAATTTATGAACATTTGCAACAACTAGAGACATTGCATCCATTGATTCCGCCATATTTCTCACTGATACGCCCCCAACTAGGAAACTCACAAGCTCTAAGAAAAATCACATGTCCCCTATTGGTAATTACAAATTTTTGGGTGATATCCATGTGTGTTTAACTCGTAAATATGATCTTTCCGATATGACTTGAATGCACAAATACTTACTGGCGTTTAAAAGGTTTAGGGTACGACTTCTGATCTTCCTCCTCATCCTCTAGTTCTTCCTCAACCAAGCAGCTCCTGTGTGGAGTTCAGAGTAAAAACTAACAATAAGCATACTGATAAATGCAGCAAGGAGTTAATAGTTAGGCATAATTAAAATCCTGTGGGATACAACAGGAATGGCAGTAATTTCTCCCCATCATTTAAACTCAAATATTTGGCTTCCTTTGGGTTCCTTTAACTTTCATACTGTACATCTTCTCCCACATATACCAGATCCCTCTGAATCCCTCTTTCCATTTTTACTCATGATATCATGGCAAAACTATTATGTTGCTGTCACCTGAACTGTGGGTCGTAGTTCATGCTGCAGAACCATTTATCTGGCAGCTCAGTGATGCCATCTGGAAGTCTCCTCCACTTCAGGCAACTGTCACACTGCACCCAGACTTGATCTGGAACTTTCCTTGCAGAAGAGCACACAGGAAAGACCACTAAATACTAAAGGGTTAGTTCACCTAAAAATAAGTATTCTGTCATTTACTCAGCCTCAGGTCATTCCAAAAGCAAGACTTTTTGTCATCCAAAGAGCACAAAATGGAAAGTCTTTAAGAATGTGTTTTACAATGTACGGGGACTGGAGCGTTTAAGCTTCACAGAGTACACAAAAACAACATAAAAGTCTTAAAACCATACAAACAGACCAACATATTTAATGAATGAGATATTTAATGATATGATCATAATGATTTATCCACAAATCACTTAATTACTTCAAATCAGCCAATTATAGCTAATGTGGATATCACAACGTTCGGTGAACAATGATTTCATCCAAAAGTTTCTATCCAAAAGTTATTGGATGCCTACAGAAGATTTGGAATTTAGAGCATGAGTCTTATAGCCCACTTTTATGGTGAGTTTGCATCTTAAAAGATGTAAAGAGTGACATTTCTCAAAATCCTCTTGTACAGTGTTATTTACATGCTATTTTATTTATTTATTTCAGCTTTATTCCAGTTACTGAAAACTATTTTTATTTAGTTTTAGCTAACAGTAACAACACTGCTTTTATGCTCCACGGAAGAAAGAAAGTCACTGGGGTTTGGAAAAGCATAAGGGTGAGTAAATAATGACAGAGGTTTCATATTTGGGTTTTATAACCATTTCTTCAAATTAGCTAGAAATGTCCTTTAAACCCTGTGATTTTTTGTTGTTGTAACTGACAGGTTATTGACTGCAGTACTCACAACACATCCTCTATTGCAACTGTGCAATTTGGATCCTCTTTCTTTCGTTTGTAGCGGATTTCGTTCCAATACTCCTCCAGCTTTAAGCTGAGGTTGTGCATGATCTTCCTGTATATTGTAGAGGAAATAGTACCTTTCCATCAAAGTAACCCAAGGGCATCATTTGGGGTAAATACCGGTAGAGTGATAAACAGCGTTTGTTCAGCGCACCTGTATTTATCGGTGTCATCAAAGTCTTGTTTGTTGTGAGTGGGCTGAAGGAAATTGCACTCTATAACACCAATAACACCCACACCTTTTCTTTCGGCCTGTTATAAAAGCAAACCACAGCTTTTAGTATTGAATTGATGGGTAAAGGAAGCAGAAGAAACATGCAATAATTTCTGGTTACCTTACATTGGCAGCTCACTTTCACGTAAGGCTTTATTAGCCTGTTCTTATGGTACATCATAATCCCATAATGCTCTTTGCTTTTGGTGTTGTATCCGAAAGTGATGCGTACACGCTTGTTCTAGGCACTGAGTTAAGAAATGCTGAGACGGTGATGATGTTATATGTATGTGCACGCCAAAAAACGATATATTTTGTAAGGATACAAGGAATGACGGCCTGTAGTTGTCCTGCGCAATATGAGCCAGACTCTTGGATATCAGCTGGCTCTTCACTCTTTGCCCTCGAATAATGATTTGCATGCGAGGCTTCAGGTATAAGATGCTACAGTATGCCTACATTACAAAAACAATCTATCTCGCACCTAAAAAGAATCAATCTCGCACCTAAACCAACTAAACAGTCTTATTTTCAGCCCCTCCCTTCAATTGACATATTTGCCTGTTTTCATAGAAACAGAGACAAGATTATGTAAATTATTACTATTGATATAATTGCATGCCACATTCTTGTGAGATGTGCTATGCTCACCCGTAATGAGTATTCACTTTCTGGAGTCATGGCGAGACCACTGTTGCTCCTCTCGCTCATGGTCGCCCTGATCAGAATGTCATATTTATCTGTGTCAAAGTCAAATTCAGTGTCGCCATTTGTGGTCCTGAAAAACACAATTTATAACAATAGTGTTCAAAAGTTTGAGGTCGGTAAGATTTTTAAAAATGTTTTTGAAAAAAGTCTCTTACGCCTACCAAGGCTGCATTTATTTGAACAAAAATAGAGTAAAGTCAGTAATATTGTGAAATATTATTGCAATTTAAAGTGTTTTCTATCAATTAATCGCATCTAGCATAAACATTTGTGTAGAGTGACATTTCTCAAAATCCTTTTGTACAGTGTTATTTACATGCTATACATATACACGCATTTATATATGTACACACACACACACATATTATGTAAACACAAACTTTTATATTAGATGCGATTAATTGGGATTAACTGATTTGACAGCACTCATTTTAATATTTTAAAATGTAATTTATTCCTGTGATGCAAAGCTGAATTTTCAGCATCATTACTCCAGTCTTCAGTGTCACATGATCATTCAGAAATCAATCTAATATGATGATTTGGTGCTTGATAATTGATCATTTCTTATTATTATCAATGTTGAAAACAGTTGTGCTGCTAAATATTTTTGTGAAAACCATGAGACAATATTGCAGGATTCTTTGATGAAGAGAAAGTTTGAAAGAACAGCATTTATTTGAAGTAAAAAAAATTTTTAGTAACATTAGAAATGTCTTTACTGTCACTTCTGATCAATTTAATGTGCCCTTGCTGAATAAATGTATTCATTTCTTTTTTTTTTTAAATCATATTGACCCCAAACTTTTGAACGATAGTGTACTTCAGATCATCACTCCCAGCCATCTATTTACTCACCCATCCCTACATGTATCCAGTAAGAGGGGCAGAGCTTACGTGCGAAGATTCCAGATGATGACGCGTGTTCCTGTCTGTCCAGCAGCGCTGATGGCGCGAAGCTCTGAGAACAGCTCTCTCTCTGAGCTGAAGAGAGAGTGTGTGAGGATCGCTCTCAGACTGGCTCCATCCTCCATGCTGGTGAGATCAAGAGTTCAGTGTATGTCAAAGCTTAGGAAATACATGCACATTACGTACAAATTGGGTTACACTTTATTTCGATGGTCCACTTTAGACATTCTACTAACTAACTATAAGTAACTTTGCAACTACATGTCAATTAACTCTCATTAGAGTATTAGTAGACTGTTAGGTTAGGGTTAGGTGTTATGGTTCAGGTTAGTAGAATAAGCTGATATGTAGTTGCAAAGTTACTTATAGTTAATAGAATGTGGACTATTGAAATAAATCACCACAAATTGAAATTAAAAATGAAAAGAAAAATGGAATCTTTGAACTATCTGTAATAAAACTGAAAGAAAAGCTGAAGAATAGTACTGGTTATGTCCATCGCGTCTAAACGTGATCATGGGCACCAAGACTCGCTGAGCTCCGATGGCCTCGAGGTAAGACTGGGACAGGAGTCCCACACTCATGGTGTCTCTGGTCTTCGTGAAAACAATGGCATCTTTTCCCAGACGCATGGACCCTGATTTAAACCCATTGCCGTAAACACCGACTGGAATGTGAAATTTCACTGCTTTCTTCTCGCTGAAACCAAAGCTTAAAAACACCAGGAAAATGTGTTAATATGCATTATATACACAAGCATTCAAACTTTCAATTAAATTATGTTTTACACTTTCTTTTCATCAAAGAATCATGAAAAAATGCATACATATTAAAAAAACTATTAAGAAATATTAAGAAATTCCACAAAAATATAAAAAAAAAACAGCTTTTTTAACTAAATGTGATTTCACCAAGTACAACATGTTCTCAGATCAACAACTTTGTTAATCCTGAAACAACATTCCAATCAACCAATAAGATTTGATTGGAAGTTTACAGTTTATGTCAAGTTTAGGCTTACAACCAGGGTTAGGTGCTTCTACATCAGTGTTATTCACCTATCCTTTTCCTGTTTCCTAACTGATTAGGGATCAGTTATGGGTAGGGATAGGACTACATTTTCAGACAAGAATGTTGTTCCTGGATCAACAACATGTCTTACTTTGCAAAATCAGAGTGCTTGCTGTTTCCAACAGCACCAAATCAGCATATTAGAATCATTTCTGAAGGATCATGTGACAGTAATGATGCTGAAAATTCAGCTTTGCCATCACAGGAATAAATTACATTTCAAAATATATTCAAATAGAAAACAATTGTAATAACATTTAACAAAATTACTATATTTACTGTATTTTTGATCAAATAAATGCAGCCTTAGAGACTTCTTTCAAAAACATTAGAAAAATCTTTTTGAACGGTAGCCTATATATATCTCACACAACCGATCATTACTTAATAGATCACCTGGTCAAAAGTTTACAGCTGCATTCATTCACAACTCCAGGCATGATGAGTATAGTGATTACAAGACGCCAATTAGGTGTTCTTAATTGTTCTGGCAGTGGGCCCTAGCGCTCAATGTTGGTTTAATGTTATAGGCTTTTAGTGCTAATGACATGAGACCACTGTGAATCCCCTGAATTAAGTGACTAAGAGTTCTTGATTCTCTTGCAATTATAGCAACCAGTAATTACAAGTCCATTTCAAACACTTTTCAATAGCTGTACTTAAAATGAATAATAAATTAGATTAAGTGACTGAACAGGCATGCTGTAGTAGTGCTTTGTACCTGAGCATCTTATGCAGTCTGGCTCTGGTCAAACCCTCTCCATTATCCATAAAAGAGAGGCAGTCTAGTCCTCTGATACGTGTCCAGTCTATCCAGATCTGTCTGGCACGAACATCTGGGTCATAAGCATTATCTGCAACACAAGTCACTTTTCGCTAAAGGCACAAACAAAATGATATTCAACCAAAACTTGAACATCTAATGCAGCGAGATTTAGCGCTAGATTACCGACTTTTCACACCCCTTTGACTTTCTCTGTCTTTCTCTTCAAAAAAGCGACTAGCGACAAATCTTGCTATTTTTTGGACTCCTGGTTAACATGTAGTCAGTCACTTCGTTCTGATATCTAACAGAAAATATGTAAATGAGAACAGCTTTATTAGACATTCGGCTATATATTAATAATAAAATCCAGTATGTGAACAGGTATTAGGTGAGCAAAACTTTCGTTCATCATCGGACCACAAATGAAGATCTTTTTGATGAAATCTGAGAGCTTTCTGTCCCTCCATTGACAGCCTATGCAACTTCCACTTTCAAGCACCAGAAAGGTAGTAAAGACATCATTAAAATAATCCATGTGACTCCAGTGGTTTAACCTCAATTTTATGAAGCGACACAAGTGTTTTGTTTGCGAAAAAAAACAATTTACCACTTTATTTACAAAATGTTAATCTCCAACGCGCATTCACATATAAGGTCTGCTCTCACGTCAACACAACACGCATGCGTCGTGGTGCTCTCCTGATCGTGCTTTGGAGATTAATATTTTGTAAATAAAGTGGTAAATTATGTTTTTGCACAAACAAAGCACTCATGTAGCTTCATAAAACTGAGGTTAAACCACTGGAGTCACATGGATTACTTTTATGGTGCATTGAAAGTGGTAGTTGCGTAGGCTGTCAATGGAGGAACAGATATTCTCTCAGATTTCATCAAAAAGATCTTCATTTGTGGTCCGAAGATGAACGAAAGTCTTTGGAACGACATGAGGGTGATGAATTAATGACAGAATTTTCAGTTTTGTGTGAACTAACCCTTTCATTTGAGCAGGCTTTTTCCATTGAAAATAGTTGGCAACACTGAAGAACTGTTTTAAATGCCACTACCATAATGAGGTCTTAATAGCAAACCCAAAATTTCAACATGTTGTCTCTGTTTTATCAAGTAAGTAGACAAAAGAATGATTTAGACTAGAGAACTCACCAATCAGCTCAGCTATAGCGCTGAATGGCCAGGTGTGGCTTGTGGAATTGGCGTGAAGAAATTTTGGACTGATCTAAATAAAGAAAATAGGGTGTTGATAAAGAAAAAGAAGCATAAAATGCTTCTTAAAAGCAGCACTTAAAAGCAAACAAAAAATGTCAAAATGACTGCATTCTTTCACCTTTTTGAATTCAAGAAGTAACAGAAAAACACAGTGGATCATAATAAACTAGAAGAAAATTGATAAATGCATGTTACTTACTGTGCTCAGAGGAATGCCACGTTTTCTGGTGGTCATTTTTGCAGGAAGATCTATGTTAGATATTGAAGAAAGCTTCAGAGAAGGGTTTGTAAACTAACTGAGGAGCTTTTGCTGTGTGTGTCCAGATATAGTGCACCCTCTGCTCTCACACTCCAGCTATGCGTCCGCTGAGACTTCTAAAGGAGTTCTTCACATATTGTTATGAGCAGTAAATGCTGGTATGAATGTGTAACCGGACACATCTTTATTTATGTCTTGGAAATGCGGCTATTATTTAAGCAGGAGCTTTAAATGATTAGTCCACTTTTAAATAAACTTTTCCTGATAATTTACTCACCCCCATGTCATCCAAGATGTCCATGTCTTTCTTTCTTCAGTCGAAAAGAAATTAAAGTTTTTGATGAAAACATTCCAGGATTATTCTCCTTATAGTAGACTTCAATGGGCACCAAACAGTTGAAGGTCATAATTAGTTTCACTGGAGCTTCAAATTGTTCAACACGATCCCAGATGAGAGATAAGGGTCTTATATAGTGAAACCATTGCTCATTTTCTGAAAAAAATTGAAAATTATATAAGTTTAAACCAGAAATGCTCATCTTGAACTAGCTCTCTTCTTCTTCTCCTCTNGCTGAGACTTCTAAAGGAGTTCTTCACATATTGTTATGAGCAGTAAATGCTGGTATGAATGTGTAACCGGACACATCTTTATTTATGTCTTGGAAATGCGGCTATTATTTAAGCAGGAGCTTTAAATGATTAGTTCACTTTTTAATAAACTTTTCCTGATAATTTACTCACCCCCATGTCATCCAAGATGTCCATGTTAATTTTCAATTTTTTTTCAGAAAATGAGCAATGGTTTCACTAGATAAGACCCTTATCTCTCATCTGGGATCATTTTGAACAATTTGAAGCTGCAGTGAAACTAATTTTGACCTTCAACCGTTTGGTGCCCATTCAAGTCTACTATAAGGAGAAAAATCCTGGAATGTTTTCATCAAAAACTTTAATTTCTTTTCGACTGAAGAAAGAAAGACATGGACATCTTGGATGACATGGGGGTGAGTAAATTATCAGGAAAAGTTTATTTAAAAGTGAACTAATCCTTTAAACGTCTATGTATATACCATTATCTACATAGCGAAGATGTTGGATATTCTCTTCCAAACCAGTACTTTTTTCCATGCATTTCAAGAGGAAGCAATACAACTGGGTGAGAGGAATTTTATTTTTGTAATTCAAAGTTTTCCAGATTAATGAATTTATTATCAGTATTATTTATATTTACAACATAAGATGACAAGTTACAGACCACTGAAAAAAAACTAATTTTTAATTTAGTATCAATTGATGTAGTTAACATTGTATTTGTGCATTTTGCATCATATCTAACACATACACAAGCTGGAGTTCTAAACTATTGATCTTAATCTGAAAACCACATAAATCCTGCAATATTGATATTTGAGCACAACAGTTTAGTCTGTTAACTTTAACAAACTGCAGGTTCCAGATGATGATGATTTTCATGTGGTTGCAGCCATGTATTTGTACAAAATTGTACTTTAAATGTTTTTTGGGTATTCAGTAAAGCTTTGATCAAATGTTAAAGCTTTTTGTGTTATATTTACAATGATAAGAAATTATACAATGCGCATAGTAACATTTCTGAGTGCACAAACAAACACAACCCGTTTTCTCTTTCTCGCTCTCACCAGGGCTGCACTTGCTTCTCTGAAACAAACTGCCCATGGGGCTCTTTGGCCCCAGCAGGCAGCAATGCCAAGTACACTGGAGTGATGGCGCCCTCATCTGGAGATTTGGTAGCATTTGGTCCAGCCATGTCAGTCCTGACCCATCCTGGACAGCAGGCATTGCATAGGATCTCATCTCCAGGCCTCTCTTTCATCAGATTTCGAGCTAGGATTCTAGTCAGGGTGGTGAGGCCGGTTTTAGAGACCCCATACGCAGTGCTAGGCCAGCCTCGTTCTGAATGGACCCCTTCCTGAGCGTCACGGACGAATCGCTCCATCAGACCAACCAGTTCTTCCTCTGTGATGTCATCGCTTCGGAAACGGGCCTGGAGTTCTGGACTGCAGCGGCTCAAAGCCACCGAGCCCATTACGCTTGAGACATTCACCATCCGACCTAGAAAGAAATAAGACAATAAGACAAAAACAACCAGACAAGCAGGTTCTACGAGGAGTAACTGTTGTGACTTACCTCCTGGTTTGATAATGGGCAAGAACACATTGCACATATCTCTAGTAGCAAAGAAATTGGTCTTCATTGTCACATCTGCCTGGATCCCAAAGGGAGTTGTGTCTGCCACTGTCATGAAGAAATCAAACATTGTTTTCTTTACACATAACACAAAAGGTGAAATTATGACAGAATGTTAACCCCCTGGTGGTCTTTGGTCGTTTTAGACTAAATATTTGACATTTTTAATTTTTTACTTCATCGGAATGGTATAATACTTGGTGACTTTAGTGTCACCAATTTTTGGGGCTACAGTCTACGTTGGAAGCTTGTTTCCACAATGCACGAAATTAAAAAATGAAGCTAATTGCTGCTTTTTCCCTCACAATTCTTACTTTTTTCTTATATAACCAGTGTTGGGGATGACGTATTACAAGTAACGCGAGTTACGTAATCAGATTACTTTTTTCAAGTAACTAGTAAAGTAACGCATTACTTTGAAATTTACAACAAAATATCTGAGTTACTTTTTCAAATAAGTAACGCAAGTTACTTTGTTTTCGCATGTATTGACTGACAGTTCTCCTGGGCCCATGTTGAGAGAATGTTGAGTAATGCTGCCTTCACATGCTCTCGGAATTATGGTAACGTGTTTCCTAGGTAAAAATTGCACATGAACGCCCTCCCATTTCGATGAGTGAATGCATAACTTGAATGCAATGAGCTCGTAGTCATGACTTTAGAAGAGGGAATTATCAAATTTCCGACAGCATGTGAAGGCAGCATAAGTGCAGAGGTGTGTGTGCACTGTGTGTGAACATGATGGTTATTGTTCTAGACTAAATGTGAGCATTTACTCATCTCACTTGCACAAAAACATATTCAGTATTCCTCAAAATGAAATGCAAACTTAGAATATTACGCAAACCTACAGTCATAAATATGTTAAATTACACAGATATACTTTATGTATTTAATCTCACTTCATTCTGTCTTCCCTTTAGACTTTAAAGCATACTAATAAGCAAAAAAGGAGCAAAGAATAAACATCACTTTTTTGTTTAGTTTTTATTGCTAAAATAAGATTGTGGAACATTCTTCTCCTGCATCCTATTCTTCTGCAATCCAGAAGAAGGCTTATTCATTATTTTGTTTATATGTTATTAAAAATCAAACAAGCAAGCCCAACCCAGGTGAGAAAAATGAACACAAGAGAAATGTAACACATTACTTTCCATTTAAAAGTAACTAAGTAACGCAATTCGTTACTTTTTTTAGGGAGTAACGCAATACTTTTAAAAGTAATTTTCCCCAACACTGTATATATCTCACAATTTTGCTTTTTTTCTCTCGCAACTGCCAGTTTATATCGCGCAATTCCGAGTTTATAACTCACAATTCTGACTTTTTTCTAGGAATTCTAAATTTACATCTCGCAATTGTTTTGTTTTTTCTCTCGTCACGTAATAATACAATAAAAAGGTAATTGCCACTTTTTATCTCACAATTCTGACTTTTACGCAATCGTCTCTTTTACGCTATATGTGAGGAATGAGGGTTTGTCCGAGCAATGGATTTAGTTACTTTTGAAGGCGATCCCAGCGTTGTTGATGAGCACGTCCAGGCCCCCGTACTTCTCTTTGAAGAAGTCTCGTGCGGTGCGGACGCTGTTGGGGTCATTAATGTCCAGCTGATGGAAAAGCGGTGTCAACTCCTCCTTCTTCAGACTGTCCACAGCTGCGGTTCCTCGAGCGACATCCCGGGCTGTCAGGTACACGTCCCCGGCGTACTCTTTGCACATTGCCCGCACTATTGCGAACCCGATGCCTTTATTTGCACCAGTGACCAGAGCTACTTTGCTGTTGCTCATTGCTGCAACGTGTCTGCAGTGGAAAAGAAAGTGAAAATAAGAGCATATCCTGTGACATAACATGAACAGCAGCCTAATTAATAAAATAACGAAATGAAATGGCTTTGGAAAACGTATGCATGACTACAACAAAACACGTACCTGTTCTAGTTTTTAGTCTGCGTCTCTACTTACTGCGCATGTGCAAAGGAATACGCTTGCATAAAGCATCACAGTTCGATATCTATGTCATGTGCATCAAGATTTACTTGTCGACAGAGCCATGATTATGAGCTTTAAATCTTTTTTTTTCAACGTAAATATTTTAAATAATTTTCTATCCATACTACGATTGGTTCAAACTAAGTCAATGACGTAACGAAGACCTAAGCACGTGATCCGGCTGTGTTTTTGACCATGTGGATGTCTGTTTTGTTTCTAACTGCGGTTTAGAATGACATTATGCCCGATACAAGCTTCAGGTAGCGCTGTTAAGTGGAAACTTTAAGATGAATAAATCTGGGTCCCGTGCTGGGAGAAGAGCGAGGAAAAAAAGACGGAAAAAACACGAGTCGCACGTCTCCAAAGGTATTTTGTTTCTATGCTGATACATTGTGACTTTGTAGTACATTGTGAAATGTTTGTTTGAATAAATGTATTTTGCTCCTGTAGTTACTCTGACTCACGAAGCACAGTTTGTTCTTTTGAGGAGATGGCTGAAAGAAAGAGGATTCGCCTCACAGTCTCTCATCCCTGTTGACTTCCATGGTAAGTAACCATTGTAGATAGTTTTCACACTTATATAGTGATTATGTAACTTATATATTTTTTCCTCAGGCACTGGAAGGGGGCTTATGGCAACTCAGACTATCAAGGTAATTTTATCATATACATACACTGCTGCTCAAAAGTTGGGAATATTTTTTAAAAGTGACAGTAAAGACATGTATAATGTTACAGGGGGCAGTCGTGGCCTAATGGATAGAGAGTCGGACTTGTAACCCAAAGGTCATGGGTTCAAATCTCAGGTCCGGCAGGGATTGTCGGTGAGGGGAGTGAATGTCCAGCGCTCTCCCCACCCTCAATACCACGACTGAGGTGAGACCCTTGAGCAAGGCACCGTACCCCCAACTGCTCCCCGGGCGCCGCAGCAATGGCTGCCCACTGCTGGATAGAAAGCTCAAAAGAACAGCATTTATTTCAAATAGAAATCTTTTGAAGTGAAGTGAAGTGAAGTGACATGTGGCCAAGTATGGTGANATTCCGAGTATGGGTCACCATACTTGGCCACATGTCACTTCACTTCACTTCACTTCAAAAGATTTCTATTTGAAATAAATGCTGTTCTTTTGAGCTTTCTATCCATCAAAGAATCCTGAAAAAAGTATCATAAAAATATTAAAGGGATAGTTCACCCAAAAATGAAAATTCTTTCATTATTTACTCAGCCTCAGGTTATTCCAAACCTGTATAGCTTTCTTTGTACTGCTAAATGCAAAAGAAGATAATTTGAAGAAAGTTTGTAACCAGGCCGCTTTGGGCCACCATTGACTTCCATAGTAGGAAAAAATATACTATGGTAGTCAATGGTGGCCCAAAGCGGCCGGGTTACAAACTTTCTTCAAAATATCTTCCTTTGTTTTTCAACAGAACAAAGAAATTTATACCGCTTTGGAACAATCTACGGGTGAGTAAATTTCATTTTTGGGTGAACTATCCCTTTAAGCAGTAAAAACTGTTTTCAGCATTGATGATAATAAGAAATGTTATTAATTGGATTCAAATATCTGAAACCACATTGAAAATATATTTGTGACCTTTTCAGGCCAAAGACATGGTGATTTCCTTACCTGAGAAATGCTTGCTGACATCCAGCACAGTTCTGAAGAGTTACATGGGTGACTATATAAAAAGGTATTTTTGGACTGATCGTTATTTCACCCCAAAACCAAAAAGATATATTTTATTATAATATGTTTATTATATATTTATATTTATTATTATATATAATATTAGTTAATAATTATATTTAGCCAAAATTAAGATTTTCTATGCACCCAAATATTTTATTTATGAAACTTAAGACTGATGTTTGAGATAGACCATGGGGTCTGATTAAAGTGAATTTGGTTTCCCTCTCTCTTTCTAACTGTAGATGGCATCCTCCCATATCTCCCCTTCTGGCTCTTTGTTGTTTCCTCATTGCTGAGAGACATCGTGGAGATGCATCAGAGTGGAGTCCATACATTAATATCCTCCCAAAGACCTACACGTGCCCTGTGTACTTCTCCAATGACATCATTGGCCTTTTGCCTGGGAGTCTCCAGAAAAAAGCTACAGAGCAGAAAGAACAGTTTCAGGAACTCTGCTGCTCTTCACTGATGTTTTTTCACTCCCTTCAGCCACTCTTTAACCAGCCCACAGAGGAGTTGTTTACCTATGATGCCCTGCGGTGGGCTTGGTGTAGTGTTAACACTCGTACGGTGTACATGGAACATGATCAGAGCAACTATCTCTCCAGGGAGAAGGATGTTTATGCACTTGCACCGTACCTTGACCTGCTGAACCACTGTCCTAATGTCCAAGTAAGAGCATCTAACAGAAATACAAGTTTGGGGTCAGTAAGATTTTGAAATAAGTTCCTTATGCTCACCAAGGCAGCATTTTATTGATCAAAAATACTTTTAAAATCACTGTTTTCTATGTGAAATATATTTTCAAATGTAATTTATTCCTGTGATGTTAAAGCTGTATTTTCAGCATCATTACTCTAGTCTTCAGTGACACATGATCCTTCAGAAATCATTCTAAAATGCTGATTTGCTGCTCAAAAAACATTTTCTATTATTATCAATGTTGAAAACAATTTTTGTGAAAATTGTGATAAATTTCTTTCAGGTTTCTTTGATTAATATAAAGTTCAAAAGAACAGCATTTATTTAAAATTAAAAATCTCTTGTAACAATTTGGATGTTTATACTTTCACTTTTGATCAATTTTATGCAGTATTATTTTCTTTCTTTTTTTTAAATCTTACTGACCCCAAACTTTTGAATGATAGTGTAATTTCTTACAAAACAAAAAGTAAAGGCTATAAGTAAATGAACTTTCCCTGTTGTGCAGGTTGAAGCTGGCTTCAACAAAGAAACTCGCTGCTACGAGGTTAGAAGTGTCCAAGGCTGTAAGAAGTTCCAGCAAGCATTCATCAATTACGGTCCTCATGATAATCACAGACTGCTTTTGGAATATGGCTTTGTTGCCCCTGGCAACCCCCACAGCGTAGTATATGTTGATATAGGTAAGGAACATGCATGCTGAAATACTATATTTTCTGGAACTGTATCGATCACTATTTGTTGTTATTGTAGGAACTCTAAAATTGTGTCTAGATGAAAGAGACAAACAGCTAACACAAAAACTACTCTACCTAAAGGACAATAATTTTCTAAGGTAAGTAACAGATATATTGTGTCAATAATTTGAAATTTTTGGGTATCATGGTTTCCACAAAACTATTAAGCAGCACAACTGTTTTTAAAGGTACACTATGTAACTCTTGGCCCTCTAGCGGTTAAAAAACAAAACTGCATGCATTTTGCGAAAGAACATTGTTTTGGTTGTGCTTCAGCTCTGCGGATGAATATGGTTATCCTATTGCTCATAAAACATTCACTACTAGGCTTAAGAGATATAACCAGTTTAGATGGAAAGGATCTCAAGCTGACTAGCTGAAGAAGTTACTGTAGCTTTACCCATTAATAGACACGGCACTTCTTTAAAAATAAATTCCAGCACAGCGATACAACAACCATAATGAAATGACCCATAACAGATAATGCTTTACATTGAACTCTGTTAGAGAGCTACATATGGCAGTTTATCTGTTCAATAAAATACCTTACTAATCTGCTCCAAATAGACAAGTTAATGTTGATTCTTGTTTTATTACGAGCTCTGTCACGCTCTCTTTTTGCTAGCAGACTCTCCTCTGTGCTGTGTTGTTTTTTAAACGGGTGATTCCCCGGAGGTTCGAGATTTAGCGTGCTTCATGTCAACCTTTCTCGCTCGGTGTGACAACAAACGAAGTTGTGCAATGTGTTTTCTTGTAGATTTCTTTGATTTAATATTGAATCACTTTCAGCATAAAAAGGTCACATTATTGTTCCTACAGTTTGATGTATAACCATGTAATATTGCAGTTCTTGAAGAGTGTTAATTTCGAACTCTGACTTAAATTCATGATCTTGGGGACATTAAGCAGTTCTTATAAATTCTGTATTCTGTTGTCGTTTATGTGTTCATGAAAGTGGCCCGTTCTTACAGTACAGTACTCTGGTATAGGACAGCAAATCAAGTTCCATTTGCTCTCACTCATCGACAGAAACTTGACGTTTGGGATGGATGGCCCTTCATGGCGACTGATGACTGCACTGAGACTGCTGTCCTTGAAACCTGAGCAATAGTGAGAATTTGTCATCTTAAACATTTTATTTGCAAGAGTGGACATTTGACTGTGTGATAATGCAAAATACATGCCACAGTCTTGTCATTATTATTGCTTTTACTCCCATATATTTTATTTCATGGCAATTATTTGAATACATAAAAAATTGACTTAATGCTGTTGTCTGCAGTACTAGTTGGAAGAGTGTCCTCTTGGGGGCAGCAGTGAGCCAGGATAGGGAAGAGTGGTGCATTCAGTCTGCCCTTAAGCTTTGCAATAACCTCACTGATGGCAATGTCAAAGCTCTAGAGAGGGTGAGTCTAATTAAAATCTTCTGTCTTAATGCTGCCTGTGTCTAATTAAAGATATGAAACCACTTACAGCCTAAGTCTTTCCATTTGTACAGCTATCGCAGCTCAAACAGGGTGCAAACCTGTCTCGCCTGGAACAACTGTGTGTGGCGGAGAGCCTGAGACAAGAGGAGCAAAGGATTCTGGAACACGCACGAGTGGTTCTTCAAAACCTCCAGAGACAATAGTCACTGTGGTAACAGTAGGGCATTTGGAACACTAAGGAACCAGAAGCCTCATGCTGTCACTGCCAAGAATTAAACGCAAGCCAAGATTGAGTATAGAGCCAACAGATACGGTTAACCATTGTACTACAACCCTTAACCCAATCACCTACAATACTGCAGGAAATATGGAGTTCAAAATACTTAAAAGAATAGTTCACCAAAAAAGTAAACACTTCCTTTTTTTCTGTGGAACTCAAAAGGAAACATTTTGAAGACTTCTACCGTTGAAGTTATTGGTAACTAAAACTAACAATTAGAAAAAATAACATTTTTGTTAATTGAAATAAAGATTAAAGTGGACCTAAAATGCCACTTTTACAAGATGTAATATAAGTCTCTGGTGTCCCCAGAATGTGTCTGTGAAGTTTCAGCTCAAAATACCCCACAGATCATTTATTGTAGCTTGTCAAATTTGCCCCTATTTGGGTGTGAGCAAAAACACGCAGTTTTTGTGTGTGTCCCTTTAAATGCAAATGAGCTGCTGCTTCCAGCCTGCTTTCCAAAAGAGGGCGGTGCTTTAACAGCTCACCCTTTGGATACTCAACAACAACAAAGCTGGAGAATCTCTCGCAGCCAAAATGACGATTGTCTGTAATGGTGTTCAGCCTTATATGTTCAAACCTGGAGTCGGACACTGATGGGGAGACTCAGGAAGAAGATACAACTTTTAGAATACAACTGGATGTTTCTGAATGGTTAGTGGATAAATTTATGTAGCTGCTGTGGAGTTGATTCAACTCTTCGACTAGCATGTGCCGTCATGTTAATCTTTTATGCTAATCCAGCGTTGAACTGACCCTCGTTTGTGAAGCAATGTGTGTTCTCGGGGGCAGGGTTTATGTAAATTTTAGGGTTAGTGATGTCACTAACTAAATAGAATAAAATATAAATATTTTAAATATTAAATTTGAATATGTAAAACTTAAACCAAAATTAGAAATGTTGCATTGGTAACTAACTGAAATAAAGTAAGCTGAAGTTGTGTTACTGAAATCACCTTAAACTAAAATAAATTAAAGCTAAATTGAAATATTGAAGAAAAACATTTAAAGTGATGAAAGCACATCAATCAAAATTACTAAAATTAAAACTGAAAATGTAAAAATAAAAGCCAATTTAAAATACAAATACTAAAGTAGTATATAAATAATACCAAAATATCAGTTTTCTAAACAATGAAAGCATATAGTGACTAAAGGCTGTGAAGCTCCAAAAAGTATCATTTAAAAAGTCCAAAACCATACATTAACTTGAAAATCCTTAATTCCACTTCATATTTTAATTTTGTCCAAAAAGAACAATGTTCACTTTCCCCAATTCACTTACACTGCATGGAAATGATAAGCGTGAACATATTAGTAACATCTCCCTGGAGTAAGGTTTGGAACAACATGAGAGCGAGTAGATGAGAGATTTTACATTTTTAAGTGAACTTTTTTCTGTGACAATTTTGATGATAATGGACAGGAAGACAAGGGGTCATTTAGGACAATGAGATCTTAACAAACACCAATCTTCTATTGAAAGCAAATGAGCTGCATGCTGCGTTTTTGTTAGGAGACTACTGATAATCAAATGCATACCTCTGAACAATGATGCCGGATTCTAGGTCAGCATTATCTGTCCTTTTCCACACAAAGCTGCCCATATTAATGAGCTAGAGAAATGGGATCAGATGGTGGCGTTAATAATCCATTGGGAATGTTCGAGAAGGGGAGAATCACATCTAAAGTTTGTCATAACTAGGTCAAAGTTCCTAAGCAAAATGTTTACATGTAAATACCAATTTTATAGGTTTATTTTATATTTTTTATAGTTTTGCTTTGTGATGCATCTATTGTTGTGGTAAAATGAGCTTAATTTCCATTTAAAGAATTTTAATGTGTTTACAATCCATTGAAAATGCAACTTACAACATGAGATTTATAACAACGACTACAATTTACAGAATTATGTAAAGCATATTTTCAGTCCTTCAAAGCTTGACAACTATTCTCTTCCTCATTTGCTTTCTCTGCACCATCTCCATGGAGACCGTGGAATCATATAAAGGCACAGGGTCCTCCAACTGCGGCCTGTGCAGAGACAACGGTCAAATTCAACATTATTCACACAAAGCTGATTTCACACTTTCCTCTCTGCATCACAGACACAGCCCACATACATTCATTTTTAAGTTCATAATCTCTCCTCCTTTACAGACTCTCATACACACAAGCTTTTCTCCTTTCACACACTTGTTTATTCCTCATTCTCACCTGAAAGTCCCTGTGCTGAGTTTATCCATCACATCTTTCAAGATATCTGAGAGAGAGCAGACTAAAGGCAAATAACCCAGTTACAGACCAGAAACCACGTGTCCTGTATGTCGTTGACAAGGTTGTTCCAGTAGCCTGAAGACACTGGGAGAAAACCCTCAGGTCTCATAGATATTAAATTGGCATGGACAAGCCATATGCACACTGAGGAACCCAACGACCTCATTGCAACATATAGCGATTTCAGAAAAAAATGCTTCTGATACAATCTAGTCGGATCTCTTTTCTTCATTACACTGGAGAGTAAAACATTAGTGGTTTGTCTAAAGAATAAAGATCTGCCTATCGGAGCCATTTTCATGGAGTCTATATTAAAGGGTTAGTTCACCCAAAAATGAAAATTATACCTGATTTACTCACCCTCAAGCCATCTTAGGTGTATATGACTCTTCTTTCAGACGAACACAATCGAAGACATATTTAAAAATTGCATCCATCCATTTTAAAAGATAATCCATACGGTCCAGGGGGGTAATAAAGTCCTTTTGAAGTGAAGAGATGGGTTTTTGTAAGAAAAATATCCATAATTATTAACTTTATAAATTCAAATAAGCAGCTTCTGGCGGACGACCATACGCACATTGCGCAAATAACCCCTGATGCGATGTATGATGTAGGAGTATCGTAAGTTTAGACGCTCTCGCGGTTCAAACAAATAGGGCTGTGCAACAAACTCAAGCTTCTTTTCTCTTATATCAAAATGACATTTCTCTTTAAAAATTCAAATTTTAGACTTCTAATTCGTGACTGGTGTTTTGTTTTTCTCTGTCCTCTTAGCTTCTGTGTTCATCATTACGTCAGGCGTTGGGTCGAGGTTACTCTTCCGCCGCAAATCAATGCATACGGCCGTCTGCCGGAAGCTAGTTATTATAGTTGAATATTGATATTTTTCTTACCAAAATCCCATCGCTTTGCTTCAGAAGGCCTTTATTAACCCCCTGGAGCTGTACGGATTATTTTTTATGATGAATGGATGCATTTTTGGGGGCTTCAAAACAATGCCCCCCCCCATTCAATACCATTATAAAGCTTGAAGGAACAAGGATATTTTAAATATATCTCCGATTGCGATCGTCTGAAAGAAGATAGTCATATACACCTAGGATGGCTTGAGGGTGAGTAAATCATGGGATAATTTTTGGGTGAACTAACCTTTAAGCCTTCATGGCAAGTAATATAAAAAAGAAAATGCATACAAGTCACTTTGGATAAAAGCATCTGCTAAGCTACACTGAGCTGGATCTCTTAAACAGAGTATTTGATTTTTCAAGGCCAATAAACAATGCAGAGGCTTGAATGCTTTTGTGATACAACTGGGCCGATAAGGAGACAGTGTTCAGTTACAGATTACTGAAGTTTGTAGTAAAAGATACGAAGATATCGGCCCTGCCTGGCACGGGATGCTGTCCACACCTCATCATTAAGGAACGAGAGAGACGCTGCCTTCAGGAAGAGAATGTGGCTGTCAGGAGGGTCCAGCTTGGAAAAGAGGATATTAATGATTTTATTAAGTGTATCTAAATGTACAAATCAATGCTGCTAGTCAATCAATATTTGATGTATAAAATGAAGACACAAAATGCTGAATGTTAAAGTATATTAAAGAGATCAGGGAGCTAATAACCTGTAAGTGTTGTTCTGTGGTGACCCAATGACCTCCAACTGACAGAAGGGTAAGGAGGTCATGTTTATGTGGGCGATGCCTCTGAGCTTCTGCCTCCTCCTCATAGAGTCTCACTGTTCAAGAAAGGCTCAAAATCATACACTGCTAATTGAAATGAAACATGAAATTAAAATTAATGTACACAGTTCAAAAGTTTGGGGGTCACATAAGAAAAGTAATGCTTTTATTCAGCAAAGACTTTAAATTGAGCAAAAGAAATACTAAAGACTACAAAAAACGTATTTAAAATAAATGCTGTTTTTTTTTTTTTACTTTCTATCAATCAAAGTATCCTGTAAAGTGCATCACGGTTTCCACAAAAATATAAAATGCAGCCTTAGTGGGCATAAGAGACTTCTTTCAAAAAATATATATATATATATATAAAAAAAACTACCAACATTTACATAAATTACATTTTACAACACAAATGCTTGTAGGACACAAGGTCAGTATTAATATAATTAATTAAAACCAGATATGAGAAGACTATGTTGAAATGGTTAGAAATGTCATATAAAGTGGTTGTAAACCTCCTGCATCAATGACGATGTCCACTCCAAGACCTCCAGTTTCTTCAAGGCATGAGTCCACCAAGTTCTCCTTTGAGTCCCACATTCTGATCACTCGAGCTGAAGGAAGAGATATACATTTCAGTACTGATGCTTAAAAAAAATCATCTAATTAATATCAATTAAATATTTGTACATGGTGTCAAAGAATATATGCGTCATGAATGTTGTGAATAGATGCACCTATAGAAGAGATTTCTGCCATATGTAACTTACCCAAAAGTGATTCCTGCACACCTTGAGCAAGTGCAAACAGCAGGAAGAAACAATATGAAGAAAGTCAAACAGCAAAGAAAGACAAAGATGCTCAAAGCAGAAGTGAGAAGATGAGAAAGAACTACCAGAAAAGGTTTGACAATCAATGTGCATAAGTTTAAAGAAAGACAAAAATCTAGGACAAATGAAATCTGTTTTGATTTTCAGAGGAACACAGATGAAAGGAAAGGAAATCTTTGAACTGCCAGCATTACAACACATCTTTGAAATATGAGAACATGCCCTCTGCAAAAATCAAAACGTATAGATTTCTACATTTGATAAGACTTTGGTAGATACGAGACTTCTCACTTTTACATAAAATGCGATGATGGTGTTCATATGCTCACGAAATGAGAACACAGACACCGTAAATAAAAGAGAACAGATAAACAACTACAGATAGAAACAAGAACAAGAGATAACAACTAAAGATTAAAAAAAGATTTGCCTTTCACTCCCCAGCCTGACATATCAGTTTGTCTGGTGTTTATCGGGGATTTCAGAACAACTCATGCCAAGTTTTTCAAGAATCAAAACTTCCAGTGAAAGCGGTAAGTCAATCCAAGCTTGAAATCCATCCTAAACTGACACTTCTTTGGGAAAATATCTTGGCTGTCCTTCCTCTCCACAATGCTTCACTTCAGTACCCACCCACACTCGGCCGGAGCTCTTCCAAAAACTTCTGGTCGTCCGGAGACAAAGCTGTAGCCAGGACTTTCACACCGTGATAGTGGGCGAGCTGAATGGCCAGAACTCCAAAGGGCTGCATGCACACAAAACAAGAAGTGCAAGATAATGATTTTAGACTTGAATGAAGGGAGCCAAACAATGGTTGTAGAACTGCTGTGCTGATTCGGATATGAGAAGACCACTAAAGGATAACAACAATCCCTTTTCAAAATATCAGAATATGACAACATTGACCCGTTTCAACATATACACTATCGTTCAAAAGTTTGGGATCAGTGAGATTTTTTTATTTTTTGAAAGAAATGAATACTTATATTCAGTAAGGACACATTAAATTGTTCAAAAGTGACAGTAAAAACATTTAGGCCTGGTTTCTATCCTGTCTAGGACTTAGGGCGTCATGGGGTCATGAGCGGCCAAGGCTCATTGATGCTTGTGGGGAGCAAAGGCTGGCCCGTGTGGTCCAATCCAACAGACGAGCTACTGTAGCTCAAATTTCTAAAGAAGTTAATGCTGGTTCTGATAGAAAGGTGTCAGAATACACAGTGCATTGCAGTTTGTTGCGTATGGGGCTGCAAAGCCGCAGACCAGTCAGAGTGCCCATGCTGACCCCTGTCCACCACCGAAAGTGCCAACAGTGGTGCATGTGAGCATCAGAACTGGACCACGGAGCAATGGAAGAAGGTGGCCTGGTCTGATGAATCAAGTTTTCTTTTACATCACGTGGATGGCCGGGTGCGTGTGCGTCGCTTACCTACATTTACATTTATGCATTTGGCAGACGCTTTTATCCAAAGCGACTTACATTGCATTATACTATACATTTGTATCGGAGTATGTGCAATCCCTGGGATCGAACCCATGACCTTGGCATTGCTAGTGCCATGCTCTAACCACTGAGCTACAGGAAAGCCTTTACCTGGGGAACACATGGCACTAGGATGCACTATGGGAAGAAGGCAAGCCGGCGGAGGCAGTGTAATTCTTTGGGCAATGTTTTGCTGGGAAACCTTGGGTCCTGCCATCCATGTGGATGTTACTTTGACATGTACCTAAGCATTGTTGCAGACCATATACACCCTTTAATGGAAACGGTATTCCCTGGTGGCTGTGGCCTCTTTCAGCAGGATAATGTGCCTTGCCACAAAGCAAAAGTGGTTCAGGAATGGTTTGAGGAGCACAACAACGAGTTTAAGGTGTTGACTTGACCTCCAAATTCCCCAGATCTCAATCCAATCGAGCATCTGTGGGATGTGCTGAACAAACAAGTCTTATCCATGGAGGCCCCACCTAGCAACTTACAGGTCTTAAAGGATCTGCTGCTAACATCTTGGTCTAGATACCACAGCACACCTTCAGGGGTCTAGTGGAGTCCATGCCTCGATGGGTCAGGGATGTTTTGGCAGCAAAAGGGGGACCAACACAATATTAGGAAGGTGGTCATTTATATATCCAACCCCAAACTTTTGAATAGTAGTGTGTATGCTAACAGAAAGCATCAGGAAGTTGTTGCCCTTTTGACCTCTGCACAGATACCTACACCAGCCCCATCCAGCACTAGTACAGTCTGACCCGCAGCCATCCGAGCCAGAGTATGGAGAGCTGTGTAGGCCCTGAGACCGTCTTTAATTACTGCTGCTGCTTCAAACCAGCTCACTTTCTCAGGCTTCTGAACTGTTGGCATATGGAAACAAAAAGTATGTTGTTAGAAAACCAATGTATCTTCAAGGAACTACAGTATGTAGGATTGTAATGCGAACAATACCTAAATTATATTCATCAATAAGCACAACAGAACAAAGGCCAGACTGCTCAGCATCCACAGGGAGAATTCCTGTGAAGACATGCAAATGTTTATTTGATTATATACATATAAAGCAGACTCTAATAAAAAAAGAGAGTCTAATAAAGTTCTTACCAACAACCTCATCATCTGGCTGGAAAAACGTCACTTTGGGTCCAACTGGAAAAGGATATGCATCGCATCAGATTTATCAGTCAAGTTTATTTGATTAGTAATCAGCAGTAAAAGGTAATTGTGTAAAATACACAAGAAGTCATGGAAACCTTGTAGAACAACCCCAGTGATCTCCCTTCCAACTGGGACATGCTCGTTCTCAAGCTTGAGGTCCTCATACAGCTGAAAAACAGATTAAGATGGATGCAAATATTCATAAAAATAAAATGTAGTTTGTGAAATGAAGGCTAAATGAAGTCAATCGTGTTTTTTAAACATTTTGAAGCTTAAAACACATGATTTGAAATATGTTATTATTCTCCAGTTGCTGTTCTTCAGTCTTCAATCAACTTAAATCACTAGGCGTTGTTCAAGATGTTGTAGAGTAGACATAGTGAAAAATTATATCACCTTAAAATCAACCGGACTAAGTGCACAGCTTTTTACTTGAACTTTGACCTGATGGCTGCCAGTGTTTGAGGGTACATTCTGTGAGAAAAAACAAAAGATATCAGACAATTTCAAATCGCTTATTAAAGATTTTTTCCAGGAAACTTTGGATATGTAAATGCATGTATTTTCAGGCACTCTCACCTTCTCCTGTAAGACAAACTTCACATCACCCTGGTGGTCTCCTCTTGGTTTGCAGTAAAGTCCCTTCATGGCAATTTTAGCTGTTCTGGAATAATAATAATACTACAAGCAATAAAAATAACAGAATAATACAAGCAACAAGCTGGCTGAAATACTGTATTGATAATATTATTGTAATAATATACAATAAAGAACGATCTCGAAAGAAATTAATCACATTTATTTCAAATGCAATCACTTTTGAGCAAGTTAAATATTATAAAATCCATGTTGTGCAGAATACGTTACTCTTGCATACTAGCTGCTTGTTTTCCTTTGAATATGTGTCGCATGTCGTTTTAAAGCATCAAAATTTGTGTTAAAATATCTGCTTATGTTACGCTATATAATATTTTTGCATGTAAGAGAATTATAAAACATACTAACATGTAGTTGACTGCGGTAGTGTTTTGTTCATTTCCTGCACGTGACTCGTTCAGCGTGACGTATGGAGTAGAAATATAAACACATAGAAAGGAAACGAGAACAGCTCCCTTCACAATCCGATGTAAAAGGGATTATGTTAGATAACCGCTTTTTTAAAAGAAAAAAAACATAACCGCTTATTTGAACTAAATAAATGTCTAAAATATATAGAGGCAGACGTACTCAAAGTAAAATCAATGTAGCAGTTTATTTGTTAAATCAATAAATAATGTGATAAAGCAGCAATGTCTGATTCGTCAACGAATCGTCATTTTAAAGGGATAGTACACCCAAAAATGAAAATGATCCCATGATTTACTCACCCTCAAGCCATCCTAGGTGTATATGACTATCTTCTTTCAGGCGAACACAATCAAAGATATATTTAAAAATATCCTAAAGAGTATCCTTTGACCTGACGCACAAGTTAATGACGAACGCAGAGGATAGAGCAAAACAAAACAGATTATAAGTCTAAAACGATCATATTTAAATAGAAATGTCGGAGGATTTCAATATAAGAAGAGTTTAAATTTGTTGCACAGCCCTATTTGTTTGAACCGTGAGAGGCGTCTAAGCTTCCAATACTCTTACATCCTGTGTCATACATTGCGTCAGAGGGTTACTTATTTGGCGCAAGTCGACTTGTGCATTCTGCGTATGGTCGTCCGCCGGAAGCTAGTTATTTAGCTAGCTAGCTAGTTATTATATATAAAGTTTTATGGATATTTTTCTTACAAAAACACATCGCTTTGCTTCAGAAGATTTTTATCAACCCCCTGGAGTTGTATGGATAACTTTTTTTTATGGATGGATGCATTATTTTTGAATAAATTATTATGCATTATTTTGGAAGACTAAAGTTGCGTCCCAAATGACGCACTATACACTATGCACTTATACACTATATACTTATGCACTATGTACTCATCCATGTAGTGCGTGAATTGTATAAGGTTATTTTGTCATTTAACATCGGAGACAGTTGAGTGCATAAAGTGTCCAACATTCCACATTTCGTTTTTTCCGTTAATTTAGTGCATCATCTGGGTATTTAAAGTGTACTTATTCTTTTTGGAATTTTCAGTGTGAACGCACTACTCGCACGATTTACACTTAAAAACGTCATAGAATAGTGCATAAGTACGCGAATTGGGACGCACCTTATGGATATTTTTAAATATATCTCCAATTGTGTTCATCTTAATGGCTTGAGGGTACAGAGCCCCGGACATGCAGGAAAAAATAGTAGGCTAAATCATGCTCACGATTTACTACTTCCCTCGATTTATAAATGATGCGCATGATTTATAATTCAAGGGAACGAATTAGTAAATCGTGCGAACAATTACATTTTTTTTCTTGCATGTCATGTCTGGGGCTCCGTATGAGGGTGAGTAAATCATGGGATAATTTTCATTTTTGGATGAACTATCCCTTTAAAATGAATCTGTTGAATCGGTTCGCAAAAACGATTTGTTCACGATCGGTTCTTGATTCGAGTTTCGGACCGATTCGATACAAGCAAACTGAGAACAAACTGATAGTAAAAGCAGAGTGTACTGATTAGGTGAGAAGTAATTAACTTCAATAACCGAATATTAGGAATATAACAAAATAAAAATACTGAAAATGTGTGTACGACTTGACTGTATGACAGAATCAATGCTTGGAAAGTCCGACTAATTACATAACGTTAAGTATATCGTATATTTAAATGTATACAAGTCATATTTAAAGATTAAAAATATATAATGTCTGTAAATACAACAAACAAGACGTTTGGGCCACAGTGCGCCCTCTGTCTGCAGTAAACGCACACACTGATGCCTGAATGACGTTCGCAAGGTTTCATTTTTTTCCTCTCTTTACTTCACTAACGTTACTAGCGAAGCTCCACGGAGGAAACGAGGAGTCAGGAGGAGCAGCGAAATAAGCCTGGAATTTATCTCGCACATTTAAAAAAAGGAAAGACGAGTCCCCCGCCTGTCATTCCATGCTCCTCTAGTTTATTCCCTCACAGAGTGTTGGAGATATAATGGAAACTGAATGATGAGGTAAGAGTGTTTGAGTGTCTCGGGCCGATTGTCCTTTTTTGACAGTGACTGCGTCCGCTGCGCGAGCGAGGAATCTACAGAATTTCAGGGCGCGCTTCGTGCGAATTTAGGCGCTCGCGCAAGGCAGCGGTCACTTCAACGGTCATTTCAGCTCGGTAACAATAATAATTCTCTCCCCTAGTCGTTTATTCATAGAAATGGGCCTCTCTAAGCTTTCTCTCCACGCAGAGATTGCAGCTAAAGCTCAGCTCTGATTTAACTGGTTCAGTTAGCACACCGGCTAACGGCTGCTGGTGTGGTGAAATCAGTGACATCAACTCGAAAACTGAGGATTTCTGTGGCAAAACTCGTGGATATAGTGGGCTATGTGGACCTTGAGAGTGCTGAGGTAATGTGTGTCATATATAGGATGTTGTAACACTGAGTTAGCCAGTGTGATGGAGCGCAGATGAAGATACAGCTCATCTCCACACATGGCTGCAGGTCTCATCTCTACATGGATATATCCCATCGCTTTTCCATTAGGCAATACACATGTGAGTGCTTGCTGGCCAGGAGAAAAAGAGGTTATTATCCTGTGATTATGTCTGAAGGAAGGTGATTAAGGCTCAGATCCTGTAGTGCAGGCTGGCCGTGGATTTGTGTGCTTTGTCTTAAAGCCACTATCATGTGTAGTATGTAAACACTGTCGGATTGGAGGGAGGTTTGTGAGATCTTATGAGAAATGCAGCTGGAGCCTTTTGGCCTGGGACAGTATGGTCGTAAACCTGGTCAGGTTCTGGCTTATAGAGGCACTCCTTGATCACAGGACTAAAGCGGAAAACCTGCTTTTGTCAGGCGCCCTGAGTAATGCCTCAAAAATGTGACCTCAGATGGTGTCACACACTGATTTAAGAGTAGATCGACCCAACTTTTCAATGATTGAGGGGGTACAAGTGTAAAAGTTGAACCCATATTGATGTAAATATCAAATAATCTTAATATTGAGGATGCGCTGCTGTTTGAGTGCTTAATAATATTCCAATAATAATCAAAAGTTGATCATATTCTGATTCTATAGGTATAAAACATTAACCTGATTGTCATAATCACATTAGGCTTATACTCTATTTTCTAAAAATCTGAGAAAACTGTGTATTATTTATTTATTTATTTTTGAACATACCCACCATAACTGAATGTCAATTTATATTTCCTTGTAAAGAAATCAAGGTAATTCTGGGTAATGTCAGATAATGAGTGAGGAGTTGGTTATTTTAATAACAATTATTTTACATACTTTAAAAGAAGTGGCATTTATAAGAGTCTTATAAACAAGATTTTGCAGATGAATGGAAATTAATGGGTTGATCAGACTGCTGTTCAAAATGACCAAAAAGCATTTCCGTTATTTCCAGATGAGAACAGAATGAAAACAATGTACACATTTTATGCCATACAGTAGTTCACACTAGTCTTTGAGCATGTGAAATTTCTTCGGATACTGCAGTGGTCATAATATGACATCACACTCTGTGGCGACTTTCAAAAAAAAAAAAAGGGGGAAAAAAAGATCAGCATAAAACAAATAATAATCCCAAAATGTAACAATATCCAACCTACTTCACTTTCCTGCAACAGGACACACCTTCCATTTATGTCACTTCAATTCTGCTTTTTTTGGTTACGCCGTGACGTATCAGTCTTTTATTGGTCACACATCTTCACTAGATACGAATTCGCAGCTCAACCCAAGTTTTGGTCAAAAATGGACAAACCCAACCTTTGGGTTACATTCTTAAATTACATTTTTAACCCAACAGTTGGGTTTGTCCATATTTGACCCGAACTTGGGTTGAAACAACCCAGCATTTTTTTAGAGTGTGTATAAAACAGTGGACGTAGTGTCCGTGATGTCACCCGTAGGTTTCTGAAGAGTATTTTGAAGCCCAAAGTGGGTGGATCCGGCCGTCGCCATCTTGGCAGCGCATCACTCCGGGATAACCGAAAATGGTCAAAGAGACGGGACGTGGGTGGAGCTGAGGTGATGTGACGGCTAACAGACAGCAGACAAACAGCTAGTAGTGACAGCCGCGGCAATCCACTAGCCTGTCACTCAAGTGGCCACGCCCTCAATTATGCAGAACTTTAAGGCTTCATATAATTTAAACAGATGAGTTATAAAAAAATTCACCCCCCACACAGTTGTCATGAAGGGCAATATTAGCTATATAGACCAAAACCACTTTTTGTACCAGGCTGTAAACATATATGCTGTAAAGTTTGACTGGATTGACTCCCTTTTGGAGCCTGACTCTAGCGGCCAGTCGATGAATTGCAGTTTTAGTCACTTCTATGTTGGATTCAAGAGAGAGACCGGAAGTTTGCTGCTTAGGATGCAACGAAATGCTAAACTTGCGTGAGCTTATATTGTGTACGAATGAAATTCAATAGAACGTAAACCGTAGTTTACGCTGTGGTTTGTTCCGATTTTATTCTTACAGGAATATTCCGATTAAAAAATTGTCTATTTCGAATGAAAATGTAATCATAAAATGGCCTTTAATCTGAAAGTAACGTGCTCAGTGTCTTTGGTGCTTACAGCCTTGTTTAGATGAGGATAATGGAGCATTTGAAAGCCTCTGTTTTAAGTGCAGGCTCAAGAGGAGCTTATTGTTAGGCCATTCACTTCATGAGTCATTAGAGGCTGTTTTTTGCAACCTCGAGTTTATCCGGCCACTTTCTCTCCCTGTCTGTCCTCCATCCATAGATTCACCATTCTCTATTCCCCATCCCCCACAGGTGTACAGCAGAGATTTAGTCTGGGGTGCGAGATAAAAGAGATCCACAATCCACTGTGCACCGCTCGGTCTCAGCAGGATGGATGATAGGCCAGCTAAGTGTGTGCGTGGCTGGTCTTTTTTTTGTTCACCGCTGATATGCGTGCTGCCCTTTTGCTGCTCACTTTGAAATTTGTTTCTCTTTGTACGATCGTTGGCTCAGAAGCAGCTTTTTGTCTAGATAATTAGGTTAACAGGAAGAGAGAGGGACCCTCAATGTCGCACCCCAGTGCTGTGCTCCACAAGGCCTGAATAATTTCAGTTATTCCTGTCTGCTTTTTGCTAAACAAATTGTAAATGGTGGTCTGTAAGTGTATGCTGGGGGTTTGAGTGTAAATCTGTGTGTATAGCTTGTGTATGTAGGGCAGGGTCTGTGATTTTGAAGTACATAATTCTTAATGAAATAATGTGTACATGTTATAATCTCAGTTATATGATTACTGTCCAATTAACTGTCCAATTAACTGTCCGATTAATGTGTGTGCATCCTGGCTACAGTTGCATTATCAAGTCCTAAATCAAGTCAAAATTATTTGTATAGCGCTTTTCACAATGCACATTGTTTCAGAGCAGCTTTACAGAAAATCATGATGTTTGTTGATGTTTATAATATTTTAATATCTTCGTGCCTTATACTTACATTTAGCAGAATAGAGCTGGGCGATGATATAGTTTACATTTTGCGACAATACATATGCTGTACTGTATAGTATATGGTATGTATCGCCCTACGCGAGCATACTTTATGTATGCTGATAAAGTTGGATATACGTATGTATCCAACTTTATAAAACGGAAAGTTCCTGTCCTTGATTCTGATTGAATATTATTCACGATAAAACACGGCTATGTCCGCTTCACAGAACGGTTCTGTGTATCACTACACAACACCCTTAGCAACCACTCTTAGCAACGTAAACTGTATGTTCTCAATTGATATTATTCATTGAAGCTTACTGTATTATGTAGAAGAGTATTGTGAGAAAGAGATTGAGTGAGCGAGTTTATTACCTGCATTCAGATTTAGCATTTTCCTTCAGGTCAGTCCTGTGTTCATAATAAAACATCTGTTTAAATGTCCGATGTATTATCTTGTCCTTTTAACAGTTAAGGGGTTTTCCCGTGACTGACAGCGCTAGTCAAAGCATTTGTCAGTTGCGTCTTGTTCTGCGTTCACAATAGTTCAGTCTTTTCAATGTAAAAGTCTTCGCTACTGACTGACACACTCATAACACACTCATCTAATGGCGTAATAATGTAACTTCTGTTGCTGTTCACGGTCAGGGACTATTTTTTCCGGCGGAAGGAAGGCTTTTATTAAAAGTTTACTTCATGAAAGTTGCATTGATACATATTTTAGGCTTTAATATTTGTATTGTGTGGTAACCGTTTTATAAAAGCAATAAGGTACTCGAGACTAGCGCTGTATTGTGAATAAGTCACGGCTGAAGGGGTCATGCTTAACAACGCCCCTCAGCCGTGACTTATTCACGATACAGCACAGCCTCTCGCACCTTATTGCTTACTTATACAAAGAGCTGGACAGAAATATAGTTATATTTTGTGAACAAAATAAGTCAAGCAGTTTTATGTGAGTGTACTACATGTGTGTGCAGGGTTTGAT
>RJVU01037554.1:1481433-1513583 GCA_003731715.1 Anabarilius grahami | reverse complement strand
ACACACACACACACACACACACACACCTGACTGTTTATCTGGCAGTGCTTCTCATTGGCAGAGGAACCAGAACAACAGCACATTTCGGGTGCTTCTCTTCAAGAGTGTAATAGCTCTCTGCCGTCTCTGTGTGTGTGTGTGTGTGTGTGTGTGTGTGTGTGTGTGTGTGTGTGTGTGTGTGGCGTCTTGTACAGAGCAGTGACTGTAACCTTGTCATAACATTGGACAGAAGCACAACAATACAGGCCCTCTTCCGGAAGCTGTTATATTTGGTGTCCTGAGTGATTCTCTCTTTATCGGCTCGGATTCTGCTCAGACGAAACCAGTAAATCCATTGAAGATGTACTATCCGTTCTCACAGTTACAGCCGAGCTGTTCTGCCTACCTCAGCTGCAGAGAAAGCACTTCTGCTTCTGTGTTTATGGCCTTCCTTAAATGCTTCAAGATGGAACTGAACAAATGAGCTGAGATCAGATTTTGGACTGTGGTTTTTGTTTTTAAACTTGAGAACAGTAAAGAGAACAGGTTGCAAGACTGAATCTTTTACTAGCCTAGCAGCGTGTTATGAAAGATAGGTTAGGATGATTTGCTATCAGTGATGATGAAAGCTTGAAGTTCCATTTCATTTTCAAGCTGGATTCCTCTGCATGTGTCTGGACTGCATTAAAAATGGGTGGAGTGCAGATTGTCTGTGATTTATTGAGTAGTGAATAGAACTGTTGGGGGTCTCAGTGGAACCATAAGCATCTCTGAAGATCATTTGAACACTCTAAGGCTACATTCAGACTGCAGGATTTTGTGGCCCAAATCCGATTTTTGTGATATGTGACTCATGTGTGACTCTGATCTGACAGTGTGAACAGCACAAACCACATGAAATCTGATCTTTTCTATTCTGATTTGGGCCACTTCCATATGTGGTCCTAAATCCAATATAGGTCTGATATTGTGCAATGTGCTTTATAGTTTGAAACGCATGTGATTCTCTGATTAATTGCAAAGTTGAACCATCATAGAGTGAAAGTTCATCATTTGCACGTGTTTTAGGTCCTGTCAGTTGTGCGTGCTGTTTCCTGTGTGCATACAGCATGTGAACACCAAATTCCTCAATTCCTCACTGAAGTTACCTCAGAGACCCATGCAGTGTTAGAGCTGCATGATTCTGGATAAAATGAGAATCACGTTTTTTTGGATTCAAATAGAGATCCTGATTCTCCCACGATTCTGAATATACAGCTAAACAAAATAACATGTAATTTACTAGAGGTTTTGACAAAATCTTAATTGCTTGAAAATGTTTTAGTTATTTTGAATGAATTATTGAAAAAAAAAAAAAAAAGGTTTTGAATGAATTCAATGACTCTTTAATTTATACTTGGTTCATTACTGGAATCAGTGTTTTTGAATGAATATTGATGAATGATTCAATGACAAATTCATTTTTTAATCACTTGTCGCCAACTGTCACTTAGTGGCGTAATATGTAATTGATACAACCGTTATTTGAAGCTTCAAGTTAGTTTCAAAAGGTGGTTTGCACCATTTTGATCACTATCGTGGACGTCAGTGTTTATATCCTAAATTTAAACCGTTATCTCAGTACTTCTGTGATAATTTGAATATTTCTAACACAGAAATAACTACTGTGTGGTTCAAAATGGCGCTCTCTGGCTCAGCGCTGAAGCACCAACACAGATTTGAATGTTCCGGTATGATTTTGTCAAAGGTTTAATAGACAGGGGCAAATCCTTTTCATTAATAAAATAAGATTGCGTGGGTGCTTAAATCGAGATTGCGATCTTTTTACGATTAATCATGCAGCTATAATGTGTATCATTATAATGGATCCGCGCATTCAGTCTTAAAGTGACAGCAGGCAAATATTCTTGCTGCTTTCTGTGTCATGAACGTTATCAAACAAAGAGAAAATCACTTTTGCAGCTTTAACACATATTAATTATATTTCATTTATACAGTGAAGACTATACAGTATTATTTTACATTCGATTATTCATTTTCTGTACCTGAATACTTACCTGAAAAATAAAAAGCACTGTTTATTTCATTTAAATCACCCCAATCATTTGAGAATTATTAATAGAGCTATTCAAGTAATGTGGTGAATTTATTTCATATCGCAACATATATCACAGAAAAACAAAATATCGCAATTTCAGTTTTTTTCCAATAATGTGCAGCCCTACTCTGCAGTGATTTTCTCTTCTTGAGTTCCTGTGCTTTCTAGTACTGTATCAGGTATTGATGCTGACAAGGTTGTAATTGCATTCAGTTAGCGACTGTTCAGGCTCAAATGTGCAGTGAAAGTGACCTGTGGGTAGAAGTTTAAATACACTGTTTACTCTCTACTTATATTTTGCAGTCAAAGTCAAATATGGTCCAGGAAAGACTGTTGTGCTTTTGTGTGGAATGCAAACGTGTGGGTGCGTTTGGCTGACTTGTTCACGTAGGACCCCAGTCCTTCTTGGAAGGAATGCAGACAGGAGTGTGAGTGTGATGTTGACACTATTAATACTTGCACTCTCTTTGGCCCGGGGTCTCGCGTCACCTGACTAATGAATCCACTGCTGGATACGTTGTGTGTGTGTGTGTCTATCTGTGTGAATTTCACATGTGTTTTTTCCACTGTTTCTGTGCAGGGTGAAGTTGTATAACTTCTGAGAGTGAGGGAGACTAAACGGCTTCTCGAATAAGAAAAAAATGTAGGACGGGACTTGATTTTGTCCATCATACTAATCCTACTTATGAATCTGGAGAGGTTATTGATTGATTAATTGATAGATTGAAAATTTGATTGCCTAACACACACCAGATATTTATCATAATTGGTACTGTTTTTTTTTCTGTATCGTTTGAAAACATTCATTTTAGTAATATTTGACATTATTGAAGAACAATATTTAAAATGAGGTTGGATCAACATATCTAGAAATAGATATGGACAGCACGGCTCTGTGACGGTGGCAAATTTTTACTACCACGGTGGGAAATCACCAACAACCGCCGGTGTTGCGGTGGTGGGGTCCGGGTTGGTTATATATATCAGAGGTTGCGTTAGACTTGCGTTTCGACATCATTTTAATGTACAGGATCGTAAAAACATCCATCATTATCAATTATTACCCGTCATTTTAAATTTGATATTTTAATGATAAGACATTTAATAGCTTCTGATTTCGTCCACATTTTCATTTTTATTCACAAACTTACAGGATAAGCAAATAGGCATAGGCGATGCATTTATTTATATTATGAAAAGAAAGTTGATCAAAGACTGCGTCACTTTTCATCTTGAACACTTGTCGAGGATCGTGAGTGAATGCGATCATCCTTTCCTCTTTACTACTGTATAGAATGAAATAAACATGAATGAAAATCAAAAAATATGTTGAAAGATACAGTAGCTTACCGAAATCTGAATAACATTAAACCTCAGAAAAGCCAGTCGTTGACCATAGTCAGCAAGAAAAATAACAAAACAACCCATTTAAAACAAAACTAACTGGATTAGAAACTTAATTATGTAAGTAAGTATAAATAATATAACTTTATTAATATACTTAAACTGGGTGCTCGTCTGTATTTTCATTTTATTCTGAAGACTGAACGCGCGCTCTGCAGACACACTGGAGCGCACTCACCAATGAGAAAATATATATCTCAAAGGTCGCGTTAACCGAAAATTTTCCATCACTGACAGAAATCTGCAGCCCTTCTGTCATTTTGACATATGTAAAATATACGTCACACTACCGCCGGTGACACTCCACGACCGCTTTGGCGCGGTTGTCATGCCCACCGTCACAGCCCTAATGGACAGCTGTATATCCACGGAAAATTTTCTTAGTGTTTTCTGCTTTCTTCTGGTAGGCAATAAAATGAGCCAAAACTCCCAAAGTCTTACATTGAAGGAGGGACCTGAGCCATGGTTTCGAATGGGTTTTTGGTTAAATGCTTGAAATAAGGTCTGTGGCGAACACAAGCTCAAGATATTTTCACGTTGTATCCTACGACATAAAATACATCAGTAATAACCTCTTGTGATTTTTAAAAAAAATTTTTTAAAGCTTTTACATGTCTTGAAAAAGATGGTTGCTAACAAGTGGCTAAATGGGACTAAAGAGGGACATTAAAGGTCATCAACTCATTTACACACTAGTTTGCTTTCAGAGCCTCGTGTTTAATCACGCTCTTGTAAACTATTCTACCTCGAACTTTCAGTGAAAATGTTTTTTAAATAAAGACTTGAGTTGGCTAAGTGACGGTGATGTTAAAGTAATGCATTCGTTGTGTAGTTTGTTTATAGCCTATGTTTAGCATTATACTTCTGAAAATGTCACACTAAATTCATAAAAGTTAAGATTATCGTGATGATCATATGCTTTTGTGAGTCGTAAAGCTTATTTTGTGCAGTAACCCAAAAGACAATGGAAAAATCCTATTTGATTTTTGTTGAGGGAACCAGGGAGATGCTAACTTCTGTGGTTTAATAGAAGATACATAATCACTGCAGCACTCAATATCTATAAAAGTTCCTCACCCAGATTCATCTCACCTAGTGACAGCATTCCTGCTGTATGACATCACCTCTCTTTGCCCCACCCTCTCTTGAGCATGTCTCGATTCAGTGGGTGGATCTGGATCAGTGAGGCAGGTTGATCATGAATAAGAGTAAAACTAAACTCGTCTGAGACATGCAGGTCTTCTGAAAGCATTGGTTTGTTTGTGTTTCTATACTGTCTTCTGCAGAACGTTTCCCTTTCCTGGGCTTTCATTCAGAACGGCTGTGTTTGAGAGCATTGTCCCGAGGAAAAGCTTCATTAGAATCAGAAAAGGGGTGACAGGAAAAAGTAGGTCAGATGCTCAAAGACACACACACACTTATGGTCATTAGCAGGGCCGTGACAAGGGCCGGTTCTACTGTGTGACAGTGTCACTAGCACTGCAGTGTTTGACACTGCGCTCTGCCAGCGAGAGAGAGCGTGTGAGTCACCAGTGTCCTGTTTAATCAGGGGAACTGGATGTTTTCAGTATTGAGTCAAGCTCTCTGGGAAGGGCTTAGTCCTCCATCTTGAGAAATACCCCACTGCTTCAGATTAGACTCAGACAGTACAAACACACCCTGGAGCCAATGGCATTCAGACATAATGGATTTCCACAAATAGTAGTGAAATAAGAGAAATAGCACACTATAGAAACTGTGATGCACAAACTATATAGCTTATGATAAAACCCTGCTCAAATGCATGCAAATGAATACTTCGAGTAGTACTGAGTTTTAGTACAAACTCTAGTTTGGTTCAACATGAAACTGCTCCATATTAGGGTTTTCAAAATTACTGACTGAAATGTTGGTACTGAAATGTTAAAAATGTGACGACTACCAGCATTTCCCCCTAGCATTTTGAGCGCTGTTGAGCGGATTCTTAAACACCTCTGATTGGCCATTGTGTTCACGCACTCAACAGATATGTCTGTGATTGGCTACAATGATCATTGTACATCTTTGACGCTCTTCATCGAGCACTTACACAGATACACACGGGAGCATTTGAAAGCTGCCATCTATCAGCGATATGTTAGACATTTGCTGATGGACGCCTCCTTTCAAACGCTCCCATGTGTATCTGCGTAAGAGCTCGATGAAGAGCGTCAAATATGTCTATTAACAACATGTTTTGAAGCGTTGATCACTGTAGCCAATCATAGTCATATCTGTTGAGGACGTGAACACAATGGCCAATCAGAGGTGTTTAAGAATCCACTCAACAGCGCTCAAAATGCTAGGGGGAAATGCTGGTATCGTCACATTTTTTTCAATTTCAGTACAGACTTGGTACTGAAGTCGGTACTTTTGACAACCCTACTTCACATTCAAATGTCAAATACTGTATATGAAGTGAAAATGAAGCACATTCCTGTCTCAGCTTTTATTCGAAGTCTGAAGGCAGGGCGATGTGATCGTGTGGTCAGAGTGATGAAACATCATGATTTCCACACAACTTCAGTTTCTGCATTGCTCTCTGCCAGCCCTTCAGACGAACAGTCATTAAACGCTATTAGCAGTTGAGTAACCATGTTAGTGCATATCTGTTTTTTACCACATTTTATTTCCAGTATGTTCTAAAAAGCTATAATTTTTTTCTAATAATTGAAATATTACTTCCTGTATCATCTCACCTCTTTAGCATAACATTTTCTTTTCTTCTCTTGAATTATTTCTGACCTGGTGGTTTTAACTGGGGCTCCAAAACACTGCAGTATTCCATAAAAAAAAATAAGAATGGCCAATTTTGATTTCATCGCAGCTTTATCTTGATCACTATTGTAAAGTTTGAGCTGTTATTTATTGTACTACATAAACTATTACTACAATATATTTTTCCCAGTGCCTGGATTAGCATGCTTGTTTGTTTTATTTTAAAACCCTTTCAGTTTGCGCTGTGATTGGACACTGGAGGCAGAGCAATGAATTCCATTATGCAGGAATGGAAAGGAAGAAAAGTGTGGAGGAAGAATGGGGGAGAGACAGAGAGAGAGAACAGTCTGGCACTGATTAAAATACTTTGTCCAAGGTGCCCTGGGTGTCTCTGCTGGAGAGTGTGTGTGTGTGTGCAGTGCGTTTACACAGCTGGAAGATAACCAGTCCCAGTCTGAGCTGAGGCTTGCACATAGTTCTCTTACTTTCTCATCGTTTTGTGTCCAAGTGTGTTACTGAGGTTATTTTCATACTTACTATAAATGAGAACTACAACAAACGCAGGTTAGGGATTTTCATATATGTATATATATATATAACTAGTTGGTGGTGGGTGAATTTTCATTTTATGCCGTCTTTAAAGTTACCATAAAATTCTAATAAATGATGTATCAGTGCACATCATTATTTTTTAACTTCCTCTCCTCTTCACAATGACATCTCTTCTCTGATGACGTGTTCACCGTTGCAAGGGCAGGACAATAATCCCTCCTTTCCACCAAACTGTCACTCAGATTAAATCACAGCAATTAGCAAATGGCGATGCAACGATCCAATCAATTCCAGATTGACAAAATCAAGTCCCGACCGACATTTTTTCCAGTTCAAGAAGCTGTTTCACTTGGATACAATAGGGAAGAAAGTGTGATTCCATTTCATTTAAACTTTAAAGCATCTGTGTACAAAATATTAAAGCTAAAACAAAAATGAGAAAAAATAAAATCATGAAAATCAAGTTGTTAATAGGTGGATGACTTGTCAAATATCCATCCCTAATTCAAAGTCCGTTTTGTGTGTGTGTTTAAGGGGCCATTTACACAACACCGTTTATATAAAACATAAAACTTTTTATGCGTTTTGGCTGTTCATTTACACAACAACAGCATACTGGGTGCCTGAAAACGCAAAGTGACAAAGTGATATCACCAACTACTGGCCTGGCAGCATAATATAGCGTTTTTTAGTGGTTTCTGTGGATCTGTGTGAACGGGGACATTTTTGACAGCGTTGTTGTCTGTACTTGAAAAGCACAAAGGAAAAACATTTCCATTTTTAGTACATCGTTGTCGTGTAAAGTGGGAATTTATTTGTGGGGAGATCTGTGTTTTGTCCTTCCTCTCAGGAAGTTTTCTGCAGGTCAAATATGATTCACTCAAATGTTTCTTCCTCTTTGTTTCCGACAAAAGTGATTTTATGTTTCAGGATGATGAACAAGTCTTGCTTCTTTATGTTGTTTCTCAGAGGTTAAGTGAGTGAATGAGTGTATGAATGAAAGCTTAAGGTTTCTTTGTGTTGCTTTGCAGGAGTTTGAGGCTGGACGGCAGCTGACGGACTGAACCATGGCTCAGTTTCCCACGCCCTTCGGAGGTGAGTTGATGCCTTGACTGACTGACATGTGCATGATTGTGAGATGGAGGGTGGGTGGAGGTGGATGAAGTGCAGTGTGTGTTTGCGAGAGAAAGAGAGGCAGAGATAATGAATTCAGTCAAAAGAATCAGTGAATAGAAGAGAAACGCCCTCACAGAGCTGTTGTCACTTTGGTTTGCAGGCTTTTATGTGTGCATTTCATTTTCTGTTTTCCTTAATAATTTTAATGTGGATTAATTATATACAGTGGGATTATTCAAGTCATTCAAATGCTTTACATTTTTGAATATAATTTGTTTTATTGCGATATTATCTAGAGGTGCAACAACTAATAGATAAAGCAATCAATAATGAGAGTAATCAATTGTAATGGAGTATAATTTGACGGAAGTTGAATTGGACAATGTACATAATATTTCTTATACGTTTTACATCATAAAATGTCTTTCTTTTTTATGTTTTCCAAAATCTCAAAACTCCATGTTTACGCTATATTTTGAATCCTAGATTTTCATCTCACACATTTAGATCATTGTATAAGACACAATAAAACGTCAGTAAGAGTTAGTTTGTGTTTAGTTGTGATCTGTCCACTTGTTAGCACATTGAACACTTGTTGAAGCATCATGCTGATGTTTGTCTGTCTCTGTAGGGGGGTCGGATACATGGGTAATATCTGTGGATGAGAGAGCCAAACATGACCAGCAGTTCCACAGTTTGACCCCCACACCTGCTGGCTTCATCACAGGTAATCACCACTGATTTTCTTGCCATGAGAAAACAAAAAAACTCCCATTAGTGCTGATGTTTGCTAAAATCCTTTGGAGTTTGAAAGTTCTGAAATACAAACAAATACTTTGAGCTCTATGCAATTGCAAATGACCACCAGCAGTGCAGTCAGTCATAGACCTGACAGTTTGAGTTTATTAATACCACTCCACTTCCTGTTTTCCACCCATAATTGGTGGATATCTGTTTGTATGGTTTACGATCAGACTCACACCAGTCTTAAGGCCGCCAAAGAACTAGTGGTGATGAAAGCCAATGGTGTTATTGGCTGCATCTGGCCAAAAAAGTTGCGCTTGAGCACACCGCAAAACTACAGGCGACAGCCAACTAACTAGCATGTATGCATGTACGTTGTGCCCCTGGGTAAAGGTGATGATACACGGGGCAACTTTTTGAGCAATGGTGCTGGGCAATGTTGCCATCAACGGGCAACCTGGTGAGACACAGGGCAACAGACAATTGGCAGCAACTAATCAGTGAGGAGCAAATCTATTGCCAACCCAATGAATACTTTATTATAAACACTTGTTAGGCACTTTATTTAAACTTTTCAAATATTTTCNGGGCAATGTTGCCATCAACGGGCAACCTGGTGAGACACAGGGCAACAGACAATTGGCAGCAACTAATCAGTGAGGAGCAAATCTATTGCCAACCCAATGAATACTTTATTATAAACACTTGTTAGGCACTTTATTTCAACTTTTCAAATATATATATATATTTTTTTTAAATGCCTTTCCAATTTTATTTGTGATAGGAAAAGGGAGAAGAGCGAGTTTCTAAAAAGGCAGATTCGAACCTTTGTCGATCTCATCAAAAGATACTTTCATGTGCTATACGCCCTACAGCCTATGCCACTACAGACGTTAAACAGACCGCGTCTTTTTAGTATTTAACTGAAAACATTTGATGGCGAAATTACAGGCTACGTACATTAAATTGGACACCTGTTGGTTCCCTGTTTTGGGTTGAAACTTGACAGCTTTTCTGCGTAAAAAGATATGTTCACGCTCCTTTTATTCGCTCCACTGCCGCTGAGAGCCCGCCATCTTGTTTGAATTTTTTCTGAAATCTCCAAGCCGGTCACATGATCAGCTGCTAGCATTTTGATTGGAGGTTTTAAAAAAAATTGCCTATGACCGATCTAAAGTATCCAGATAGAAATTTGCTGCTCATTCTCAATGGGAAAGTGCCCGAGCAACATTGCTCTGCAACATTGCTCAAAAATTTGCCCTGTGTATCATCACCTTAAGAGATAATAACTGTCCACAACATCAGATGGCAGAAGTCTGTTATTCAAAAAAGAGAACGTGAACTAGGAATGCGAATATACAAACCATAAACAAAGCAGCGCTCACTTACCATTTTGAATATAAATCATGCTGATTAGTTTATCTTCACTTATAGTAATTAGGCTACATACGGCAATGTTGTTCTGAAAATATTTGCATATTGGAGTGCTCCAAAAAAGATGTAGGTAAATTTATTAGCGCCTTCTTCATGTGCCTTCTTGTCTTTGTCGTTTGCTTGCTTTGTCGCTTTCGTTTTTCTTCTTGTGCGCTAGTTTACAAAGCTGAACTGCCAATCAGAGTGATGTCTTTTCCTGATGGCCCAACACCGATTCAACATGCTCACGGAGGTTCGACTAAAGCTGAAGTGCAGAACACAACGCAAAATCTGACGCTCACCAATTGCACGACTTTGGTCGACGGCCAACCATTGGCTTGGTGTGTGCCGCCCCTTAAAGTACAGTCTGAGAACTGTTAATGTCAATCTCAGTACCTCCTTAGGCGAAACACACAAACTCTGGCTTTGCTGCTGACCTACAGTAAAACCGCCCAATGTTTACATTAGTCAGAGGAGCAAACATCAAACGCTTGTGTAAACATTTGCACAATGCAAGTGTGTTAGAGTTCAAATTATGATTCCTCAAACATGTAGTGAAAGTTTCAGTTGTGAATTGACAGTGTGTAATATTAACAGAATCAATGAGATTAAAGAAATCCAGAGAAGGAAACATTTCAGGGTGTGGCATGTTGCAGAAAGAGTCATTTCTCTGTCATCTTTGCTCAGGACATTTGTTTTTGGAGTCTCTAGATGACGCTTTGACATGTTTGTTCCTGCTATAGAAAGCTGTCTTTCTCACTGGACTCTCATTTTGCCAGTCTGAAGAAAATTCTGGAACATCTCCATTAGCCAAACTGTTCATACATTGCATTGAAAGAAATGTTCATGGTACACAAAACACACTTTGTGATCTTTTATACAATGTAGACAGATGTCAAATTAACCTCCAAAGGGCCAATCAAAATCACAAGACTCGAACAGGAAAACCAGCTTGTCCCAGCTGGACTTTGGATGTCTACTGAAGAGATGGTACTTATGAGTTTCCTGTTGACCAGTGTATCTCAAAGAGCCTCTTTGTGCTGACTGAAGGACGGCTGAAATTGTGAGTGGCCCACAGGCAGACAGGCACAGAGATTGAGTCTGTTTTTGGCTTCGGGAGTATAAAAGCGTTCTGTGTGTGCGCGCAGAGGAAGACACCTGTTTTCAAGAGGAAAAGTGTTTAGCGGAAGGTGAAAAGGTCATCAAAGCTGCTACATCATTTTGCTTTTAACACGGCAGAGTTACAAACTCTCACACTTACACCTCCCATTGCTTTGTGTATTGGTTGGTAGGTTGTAAAATGGAAGATTAGGTTATCTGGGCTGCTGTTGCATTATTAGTTGTCACTTGTTAAAGGTTGTGGTGTAATCTTTCAATTTAATCTATGTGAAAAAAATACAAAAAACAAAGCGTTTTTTTTGTGTGTGTGTTCTTTAGTATAGGCTGTCATGAGAGCAGGAAGTCAGCTTGATAGGTTAGATAACATATGAGCACACTGACTCAGCTTTCTTTTCTTACTCAAGCTGTAGCCGGCAGATCACTCATCCCCGAGGGCAATGCCACTCAAGTGCGGTCAATAAACCCTGAACATGTTTGTTGACAAGATGGTTTAAATGGGCATACGCAACTCTTAATTATGTTATCAGTGTTTTACTAGAATAATAAAATTAACCTAGAATAATTAAAATTGACACAAACTGGTCCATTGTGTTCGATGATATACAATACTCTTTATTTATACATTTAAGCATCTTAATTCCATTATTTTCCCCTCCTCTTTCTCTTTCTCTGTAGGTGACCAGGCAAGGAATTTCTTTCTGCAGTCAGGTTTACCTGCCCCCATCCTGGCCCAGATATGGTACAATCCCTATATAATACATTCATTTATAATCCGGAGCACTACTTTCACAATTCACTACTTGCTACTGTTCAATAATTTGCATACACTGTAAAGAATATCCCATTAAATTTACAGCTTTTGATGCCAGAAATTCACTATAAAAATACTATGACTATGCTTGTATATTTGACAGCTTATAACCATATATTTCATTTAGTATAAGATTAATATACCTAAATCAGTTTTTTTTACCTTGTAAAACATACTGATAACCACCATAATAATACAGGTGGTACAGTAGAAAACCACAGTTTTCATCTTACAGTAAGTGGCCTGTCCATAAAGCATGGCCAATGCACGTATATAGGGTTGTCGCAGTACCAAAATTCCAGTAATTGGCATCAATACCAGGAAAATTCCACGGTTCTCAGTACCAATTTTGGTAGCATAGTTGGAACTATTTTACCAATTTCTTTAGCTATTTGAAAATAAAAAAATTAATTAAAGTAAATGAGTTTATTATTTATGATGATAAAAATTCTAAGTAAATAATACATTAAAACAGCATGTATCCTTCAAATGTTTATAAATAAACATTATTTATAAAAAGATCAAGTGAACAATTTGTAATAAAATGGACAAAGAAACACATTACATGGAACAAGTGGCAATTCTATTAGTTTGCATTTACACTCTAATACTTAATGCACATCTATTTTGACATACAGAATCAGATTGTTTGTTGCTATGGTCATATCACTGTCAATCATTGCGGTTTTGGATACAGTCACGCATTTAAATGCAGTTGTAAATGCAGAAATTTTGCTATGTACTGAGCAGCATGAAAAATAAAACTTTTATTGAAATTGTCTATGGGTTATAAACAAAAAGCGAGCAAAGAGCGCTACTTTTATAATCACTGAAGCTGTCAATCATTTAGGCTACATTCAGTGCTTGCTCACTGAGATCCTGCGAAAACTCCTGCTATAATCAAAAAAGCTGGCTACCCTGTAAATTAATCTCTTATTTATATCGTGTTTCGAATTGTTGGTAAAAATCAAAGGATTTGTGTGCGTGTAGAACTCTAAAGAGCACGATGAATGAAAGCTCAGGTGTTTTGAGAGGTGTTGAGTCTAACTAAACACCTCTGATTGGCCATTGCGCTCACATGCTCCACAGATGTGTATGTGATTGGCTACAATGATCAATGCTTCACAAACATGTTGTAAAAAGAAACCTTTGGCGCTCTTCACAGAGCGCTTGCACAGATACACAGCCACCTATAAGCGGGTCCCAAATATACCCAGTACTCGGTACTACCAGTACTCCAGAAATGCTGGTATCATCTCATTTTTAAGATTTCAGTACCGACTTGGTACCAAAGTACCGGTACTTTTGACAACCCTACTCGTCTATAGACGGTGCACAGGGTCATACACACAAAAACAAAACACCAGGGTAATACACATGACACTATTGCAAAATAATGCAATAAACATTTGCTAAATAGCATAAAATGTAACACAAAACACCCAAATGTTTTGCAGGGCTCTGGCCGACATGAACAACGATGGGAAGATGGACATGCTTGAATTTTCCATCGCAATGAAGCTGATTAAATTGAAGCTGCAGGGTCACCCCCTCCCTCCTTCATTGCCCCCCTCCATGAAGCAGCAGCCCCTCTCCATACCACCGCAGCCTCCATTTGGTAAAAACACTCTCATTCTTATGGCTTAAAAACACTCTCATTCTTATGGCTTAAAAACATATTGAGACAAATCAAATCTTAGTCTTAAGACCTTTTAGACAAGCGGTTCTCAACCTTTTTACACTCGAAAGCCCACCCCATTGTCCAACACAATTATTCAAAGGCCCTCTATATTTGATAAGATATTTCCTCCGGTATTTCTGCTGTAATTTTGAAAACGTTGCTTTTTTTTCACACTTTTTTTATTGGCAGAAAGTGAAAGTGTCGATATATTACATTTACATATATATATTACATTTAATTGAATTAATTCTCAATCTGTATGTTCTTAGTTTATGAGAGGGGGGAAAAAGATATGATATTTATTTATATATAAATTATTCTTGTGGCCCCCTTGTTGCAAATCACTGATTTAGACTAGAAGTTATTGTGTAGACCAGGACCATATTAGAAAAGACTCTATGCTAAATGCAAACCCTTAGGGCCTTTTTACACCTGGTCACTTCATGCATTTTTACTGATCAGATAGCAATCTGATTTGTTAAAACTGATTCATTTACACTTGGCCACATATGTGTCTCCCCAAAACTTATATAAATCCAATCTTCAATTCCCACACTATATGCAAATAGTTCACAACAACGAAAGCAACCTGCATTTTATTTATCATCAGCTAATTTCAAGATCAAAGACCGCAATAGGAGAAAGAGCGGCATCAGCACTGGTAAGATCATTTAGTCTCACTACTTGAAGATGATTGTGTGTTGAGCATCTGCAACTTACTTTCAGTTTTATTTTGCGTTAGTTTGCACGTTGGCTTGAGAAAGAGATACTCAGCTTCTCATCTGTGCTGATGCGTGCTGCAGTAGCGCTGTCATATCTCTCACACATTTATTTTTTTTACATTTTGGAAGGAGTAAAATTTACATATGTGGTTTCAACAATCAGATGCATTTACACTTGTCCAGTTTTGTCTGGAATGCGTCCCAGGTCACCTCCTGAAGTGGTTTGAGCGATTGTATGTAAATTCATCTCGAATGCGTTTCAAAGGGTATTTACACCTGGTCTTTTCACAATCTGATAGCTCTCCGATCAGAGAAAACGCATGAAGTGACCGGGTGTCAATCGATGTCCACTTTTCCACAGAGTTTAGCTTCAATCCTAATCAAACACACCTGGACAAGCTAATCATGGTCTCCAGGGTTACAGACAGGTGAGTTTGATCAGGGTCAGCTGAATTGAGCTAAACAGTGTCAGGAAAGTGGATCTCGAGGGTCAGAGTTGCCCAGCCCTGCGCCCAGTTGCATAAAATTTACGCATATGTTAAGACTGTGTCTTAAGAACTAGTTTGACCAACTAGCAGTTAACCAAGGGGCAATCATTCCTACTTTTCCAATTCAAATTCTCAAAGATCTTCCTTTTGATGTAATTAACTTAAAAAAAATTAGGACCAGTCATGAAGGAAAAATTTAGATGACTAACTTTTAAGACTAGTCTAAGCAGTTTATGCAACTGGTCTATGTCTACATTAGACAAGACCGCTCTGCTAACAGCAGACCCCTTATTCAGGATCATGTCTTGGATCCTGGTTTAGTCACTCAAAGAATTGGAGTCGCTTATTAAATGTTATAAGTAAATTAAATTAGCAGTACATCAACATTATTAGCATACGTCATTTGTCCCACTATTTAATTCTCTAAAAAATGTCATCAGTTCTTATGAAGTAAGTCATTATGTCTTTGATTACCATCTGCAGGGATTCCCAGTATGGGTGCAATTCCAGGCCTGCCAGCAGTGCCGCCCATGCCCCTGCCCCCTCTGCCTCCAGGAGTGCCTGGTGTAGGCGTGTCTCCTCCACTAGTAGCATCGGTAACGCCACCCGTTCCATCCCTTGCCAACGGAGCACCCGCTATGATACAACCCATTAGTGGATTCTCGCATCCAGGTAATGTAAATGCACACTCACACTACCCAGACCAGCTCATGCAGTTTATTAACTTTGGCAGGATAATTTATGGGTGTTTGTCTCTGTCTCTCAGCTGCCGCACTCAACAAAACCGCTTCGTTCAATCGTTCCAGTATCAAGCTACAGAAGGGCCAGTCTGTAGAGGCACCCAGGTACATACTCACACATACATGCATACTGTATTCACAGACATTTCATAATGTTAACACATGCATTGTCTCTCTAGTGCTCCAGCAGCTCCTCCGCCCACTGACTGGGCCGTGCCTCAGTCCTCTCGGCTCAAGTACCGCCAACTCTTCAACAGCCATGACAAAATGATGAGTGGATATCTCACAGGTATGGTCACACAAAGAAAGACGCATGACAAGCATCAGGCAATGAAACACTTTAGTTGTTTGTCTCTGGGTAGTCTCACGTAGCCAGACCTTCAGATTGATAGCAGACTGACCATGGCAATCCGACTGACATGTAAAACAACCAATCACAGTTAATTTTGTCATGTTTAGGGGAGTAAAAATGTAATGTTGATGTCCCTACAATAACAGACTAGCGTGTAAAACTCTTTTTAAAGAGTCTATGCTGTGAAATACACATTCTTCACATACTTTTGAAAATCCAGCATTTAGTTGTCACAGTTGTAAACATGATGGCTTTCTTCTTCCATGAGAGACAGCTTTGCTTGACAGCTTTGTTTTCAGGTGGAACGTTAAAGAAAGTGACACACACATCTCCTAGAAATCCTGTAGAATTCAAACAACCAGATGACTACTTCGAAACTCCTGAAGGGTTTCCGATTTTGTGTTCCATATGCATCAAACGTTCAGACAACGGTCCATGGGCGTGACCTCTGTGGCTGATACTAGGCACTGGGTGGCCACATCTTATTTAAATGTCTAATTTATATGCTACATAGCTATGTTATTATAGTTTTGCATTTTTAAATGAGCTTTTATTTGAATTCTATTTTCAAATTGTCCTCCGTTTTGTCACATTTTCTTTAGAAAATATAATAATCTAGTTTTTCATTCAGTGTATTGTGGAGCTCAAAGCTATGGTGATGAGTGACAGTGATTACTTAGTACAGCTTAGAGGAAACAGAGGCTGCTGACTCAACATAACCAACTGTCTCTTTCACTTCTGTTTCCTCTCTCTTTCTTTCTTTCTCTCTCTCTCTCTCTCTCTCTCTCTTTCTCTTTCTTTTCTGCCTCAGGTCCACAAGCCAGAACTATTCTAATGCAGTCCAGTCTACCACAGACTCAGCTGGCCACCATCTGGTGCGGATTCAACACATTTTTCTCATTGTGTCTCCGTTTCGCATTTAAAACTCAAACAAAGCTCCAAGTTCTGAGATATGGATCATTGTAAACATAAGGATTGGTGTCTGGTTATTGTTATGAATACATCCTATTTCTTTTAACATGCTGTTCTTGGGATCTTTGTATCACCTAGGGCCTTGTTTACACTTGATGTTAACATCCTTCTCGGGTGATCTGGTCACATGTGGACAGGAAAGATAAGTTTCTGTTTTGACTCCATGTAACATCTACTTGTTTCTCTTTTATAGGAATCTGTCAGATATAGATCAGGATGGGAAGTTGACTGCAGAAGAGTTTATTCTGGCCATGCACTTGATTGATATGGCCATGTCTGGTCTGCCCCTTCCCCCTTTACTGCCCCCTGACCTCATACCTCCGACATTCAGGTGAGAGACTCAACTGACGGCACAAAACTACACCTTCACATCTTCTTTTTCAAATGTTTAGTTGTGCATTTATCAGTTATGAGCTTAAAATTTAGATGAAAATTAGCTGCTAATTTAATTGAAAGTTAATAGTTTAGAAGTTTTATCATTACAATGTAAATTGTTACATTTAAAGGTCAGGTTGCACAAGAAGGTTCTACATGTATATGCACTTGATTTCTTTCCTGTTTGTGTAGGAGAATGCGTTCTGGAAGTGGTGTGTCTGTGACTAGTATACACTCGACAGACCTACGGGCCCAGGATGAGCCCGAGGAGGAGGAGAAAGAGACAGAGAAAAAACTTCCAGGTCAGGGGACAAGAGTAAATACTGACCAGTTTCCAAAAGGAAACTCATCTTGCTCACTGATAAACTATTTGTGGTCTCAGATGACAGGCATTGACAAGATAAAGCCCCTCGCAACTTGTATTGATGCATTTTTTTATCTGGATGGTCTCTAACTGGATTTAGCTCTTTAAATTGCATTTACACCTTTCAATGCAATGTGTACTGTTCTGAGATCTGATACCACTTACCCAGACACAAAGGAAAACGCCACAGAGGTTGCGTTAATTTGTAAATGTTCCACCATTTAAAGACTTAAAAATATTGACTGATAATTCAGAGTGCTTTCCCTCATTTTGGCTGATAAAATATCAGGTTTCTGGTTTGCTTTTACCTACTTTACAAACATTATGTAAGTGATTCTAATAGGCAATAAAAGTGAAGAAAGAAGTTTTAAAGCTTCTCTCTCAAAATAAAGGCACCCGGAGAGAGATGTGATTGAGGGTCTAGGGAGAAAAAAAATAGAAATTCCAAGTATAGTCCAGTGGAATAATTCATGAGATATTGTTCTTTTATTTGACCAGATCAGAAGACATACTAAAAGTAGAGCATGATGGAAAATTTACAACCCAACCTGTCAAAGTGAGAGTTAATCTTTTATGTGTAGTGCAACCTTTTTACATATTACTTGCATAGTTGTTTATGGTTAACAAAACTGAATTGGCATGTATTCATTTTCAGTGAATGTGGTCAGAACCTATCACGACCACCTCTGAAATTGGTTTCGGTGATCCCAGTCCTAACACTATTCACATATGTTAATGCTAGGAGTAAAATGGGGGTCAAAGATTGCTACACGACTTTTGAAACATTTAAATGTTGTATGTAAATGTCTTAAAATCATTTCCATTCCTCCCCTCAGTCACATTTGAGGATAAGAAACGAGAGAACTTTGAGCGTGGGAACCTGGAGCTGGAGAAACGTCGGCAGGCATTGCTGGACCTGCAAAGAAAAGAGCAGGAGCGACTGGCAGCGTTGGAGAAAGAGGAGCAAGAAAGGAAGGAAAGAGAACGACTGGAGCAGGAGAGACGCAGACAGCAGGAGCTGGACAAACAACTGGAGAGACAGAGAGACCTGGAGCGACAGAGGGAGGAGGAGAGACGCAAGGAGATCGAGAGAAGAGAGGTGAGTTCAGAAATTTAGTGCATGTTAAGCACTATCGACAGCATCTGTAACCGTTTGAGTGTGTTTTGTGTGCGAAGGCTGCTAAGCGGGAGCTGGAGCGCCAGCGACAGTTAGAGTGGGAGAGAACGCGCAGACAGGAGCTGCTCACCCAGAGAAACCGAGAACAGGAGAACATCGTCCTGCTCAAAGCACGCAAGAAAACACTTGAGTTTGAACTGGAGGCTCTGGTACATACACTTCACTTAATGTTTTAACAGATTTAAATATACAAGCTAATTTTAAAGCTGCCATTTGTGATTGCTGCACCATTAGCAGAATTGTAATCTATTTGAGCGACCCCATGTGAGTTTAATAGATTGACTTCTGTTGTTCTTTTTGGATCTTATCTAGAATGATAAGAAGTCTCAGTTGGATGGTAAACTGCAGGACATTCGTTTCCGTCTCTCGGCTCAGAGGCACGAGATCGAGAGCACCAATAAGACTCGAGAGCTCCGCATTGCAGAGATCACCAGCCTGCAACAGCAGCTGCAGGTGTGCACTTCTTCCCTTTTTTTTTCTCATCTCTCTCTTTTTTGGCTTCATACAAAAGCATCATCAGCGTCCTTTCAGCATTCACACTATTTGAAAAAGTCTCATCTACAGTTTGGGTGAGTGTGTGGAAGAGAAGAGGGAATTTAAACCTCTCATAAGTAGACAAGTGCTCTAGACTATAGATATCTTTTTCTTTCTTTTTTATCTATACACATACACAGTAAGCTATCAGTTTTAAGTTGCCCTGTACATAAGTGTTTCAAACTAATCAAGAATATTTTGTGATTTCTCTCTCTCTTTTGTATCCAACAGGAGTCTCAGCAGTGGTTGAGTCGGTTGATTCCTGATAAACAGTGTCTGAATGACCAGCTGAAGCAGGTTCAGCAGAACAGTCTGCACAGTAAGAACACTTTCCTCAACACTGCTTTAAAGATCCAGAACTCTAGACTAGACTTTTTGGTGCAATCCTTAATCCGTTTGATGCCTAAATTTGTTTGGAATTAAAGTGTATTCCAGACTGTGAACTTGCGCACCAATTAATTCAGCCTAATTTACACATACTTTGCATCTTTTCTGCCTCTGTCACACTTGCTAGTATGTCTTTCTCAGAGTAAAGTGTTTTATATTTGCATCTCTTCAAAACACATCCACAGCAGACCAATGCTAGTGCCGTTGTGTGCTTGTAAAGTATACATGGTCCAAAGTGACAAACACATGATGAATTAAACTGTTGAGCTGTTACCTTGTTAAAATTGGTAAACAACTGCCATTACTACTTGGTGTGGTTTTTGTGCTGATGGCACAGATGTACTGTTTGGACCCAAACATGTGACCTTATGTTTCTTTGGGCACTGTAAACACTTATATTGTTTGAGTTCAGTGAAAGTCCATGTTTGAAGATTCAGTGAAAATTAAACTCATCTGTTTATTGGTGGCAACGTGGGTTCTCTCTTCTGCCATTATTATTTCAAAGCTTGTCAAAGTCTCTGTAAAATTGCTGAGATTAACATTGATGATCAGCCCAACATTTGTTTTGCAAACTGCTTGAAATTCAGGACATTTAAATCAAGGTGTGTTCAAAGTTCTCGCCCTCAGCGCACCCATATAAAGCTTTTGCAACATTTGATGAAACAATGAACTATAATCACTGTCATCTGTTAAAGGAGTTGCTGACTGGGAACAAGTTTACAAACTACAGTTGAGCTTATTAAACACAAAAACAGCATTTTAGGTCACAGAGGCATAAAAACAGTCAATAAACTACATAATTAGATTGGTGAATTAGGCATTATTTAAACAGTATTACTATTTATTTTGCATATTGAACTTTTTTTGGCGATCGTATAGATGGTTAAAGTGTCCTTTCTTTTACATTAGTGTAAAAGAGTGAAGAATAGAGCATTTCCTTTTTTTGCAGAATGATTCATGAGTATGTTAATATCTCAGAAATACTCTTTAATAGTTGTCTGATTATTTCTGCTTTGTAGGAGACTCTCTGTCCAGTCTTCAGAGGGCTATTGAAATGAAGGAATCCACCAAACAGCAGCTGAGAGAACAGCTGGACGCTGTGGAGAAGGAGACACGTTCCAAACTATTGGAGATAGATGCCTTCAACACACAGCTGAAGGTACTGAAGCCCTAAAATACCTAAACACACACACATACACAGACAGACAGTCCTTAAACTTCAAGTACTTTTATGTTTTGTGTGTGTGCAGGCCTGCAGGGTGCAAAATTAACATTTGTGCAAAATCGTCAAAATTGTCTTTGGCGAATGAATAAAATTGAGAAACTCACCAGTTTATTAGAGCTGCAACATAATATATATAAACACACACAGACATATAAGATATATATATCTTCTGTAACATTATAAATGTCTTTTACTGTCACTTTTGATCAATTTAATTATATTAATTTCTTAAAAAAAACAAAAAAAACTTACTGATCCCACACTTTTGAAGAGTTGAGAGTATATATATATATATATATATATATACATTTTTTTTTTTTTTAGTAAATGACAGNTCATTCACTTGCCTTTAACAGGCGAGGCAAAATGTTACATTTGGACCTTGTGTGTGTCTATGCGAATGAAAGAGAAAGTAAGAGAGAGTGTATTATTTTTGACCTTCCACCCAAACATACATATGTATATGATAAAACCAACAGAACACTCTTAATTTTGCCTTAATGTGACTTCATTCAGAATGAGAGAGTGTGAGAGAGGATGTAGAAGCATTTTCACAGCGTCACACAATCTCTTGTTCCTCTTGTTCCTCACTGTATCTGCCTGCTGCTCACACTGTCACCTCGTCCCTCGTCTTCCCCATCCTTCATTCATCCTGGCCGACTCCCTCTCAACTCCCCCTCAACTCCCCCTCTCCACCATGTTTATACGGCTTGGCTGGCCCTCTTTGTTCTGGCTTGACCGTGCTTCACCCCACTTTATCCTCCGGGTGGTACAGTCCTTGGGGCTGTTCTATCAGACCCATGCTGCCAGGATGGAGAACCTGCAGTCGGAGCTCCTATTTGAAGAGCAGAGGGGGCGACAGGTAGACAACCTGAAAATGCTGTTAACCCCCCAGAAAACTACCACCACCAAACTATTACCCTCTACTCACAGCACTGTGCTCTCTGTTGCCCTTTATGAAGGGGAGTTAGAGTAGCACACTTCCAGTTGTGTCTTGTCTTGACTACTTCCCTATACTAAGACATCAACAGGGCTCAACTATAAGGATATTTTATCTGCTCAGATTTTTGCCCCAGTCACATTTTTATTACGGATGACTAAAATACTAAAAATAATACAAAACGCCTAGTAATAATAATTAGTATTTAACAATTAATAAATAAAATAATCAGCAAATTTGAAAATACTAAATATAATAAAATTAACATCCTTAAAAATGCATAAATGTATTTACAAAATACAACAGTCGCAGGAAACAATATATTATGGTCTGAAATGTTTCTTGTAGTCCTTGTAACGAACCACCTTGGACGCTTCTCGCGATTTTAAACAAATAGGGCTGTGCAACAAACTCAAGCTCCTCTTCTCTTATATCGAAATCCTCCAACATTTCTCTTTAAAAATTCTTGTTTTAGACTTCTAATTTGTGACCGGTGTTTTGTTTTGCTCTATCCTCTGCGCTTCCGTGTTCATCATTACGTCATGCGTTGGGTCAGAGGTCACTCTTCCGCCAAAAATCTGTGTGCACGGGTGTCTTCCGGATGTTTGTTATTATAGTTAACGTTTTAAATATGGATATTTTTATTACCAAAAACCCGTTGTTTCACTTCAGAAGGCCTTTATTAACCCCCCGGATCCATGTGGATTACTTTTATGATGGATGGATGCACTTTTTTTTTTTTGGCTTCAAAATCTGGCCCCCCATTCACTGCCATTATAAAGCTTGGAAGAGCCAGGATATTTTTAAATACATCTCCGATTGTGTTCGAAATGTATGAAAGAAGATAGTCATATACATCTAGGATGGCTTGAGGGTGAGTAAATCATGGGATCATTTTCATTTTTGGGTGAACTAACCCTTTAAGGGTGGATATATGTAGGATACGCTCTTGTTTTTTAATTGTTTGGACATGCACCAGAAGAACTCTTTGGTCGTTGTATCGCATCTCGCTGTTTTTTGTGCATCTTCCACCTGAGCATACTCAAGTCTTTCGTACTGACCCTGTGACATGGGTCCATCTTTATTGTCGAGCCCTGATCAATTATATTCCTGAAATAATAATTTTGGAAGGTTTTATTTCCAAGCTTGTAGCTCGCACTAATTAACAGAGCAACGGCTTCGCTGCTCTGCTTTGGTTCAGATGTTTTGTCTAGTCTGCTTGTTTCCCGTTCTAAACTTAAAAATGATTAACTTTAAGAGGTTCTGCATTGGGTAGAGTGGAGTACACATTAGTACATAGTGCAAACAATGATGATGATGATAACAATGATGATGGTGGTATGACCTTTGACTTGTCACCGTATGGGTGGCTCTGTGTCTCTTGCAGTCAGGGTGCTCTGTGGACGAGGTGCTGTTGGACTGTCTCGCAGCACTGCTGGCCTGTTTGAAGCATATACACTTCTACTTTCAGGTCATTCCTTCCCCCTCCCCCCTGACCTTTGATTTCACCCTAAACCGCGTCCCCTGCTCGTGTGTCTACTTGCACCTCCTCCAGCTCCCTTTGAGAAGCCCATCAAAGGCAGCGTTGTAGCTATTCTAAACCTTCACTTATCGATAAAAAGCCATTCCTTTTTGCACACTGATCTGAGGCTAGTCTTAGATCAGCATAATTAACGCTTAAGGTTGATCGTGCTGCTTTTTTTTCCCAAGCCATGTACGTCAGTTAATTCCTAAAGCAATCTTATGCATGAACCTGGACTTAAACATTTTTGGGGGATACATTCTTCTCTTTAAAAGCTTAGCAGCTATTTTTCTGCAGGAATTTTACTGTCATTTTACATTAAAGCCCAAAGAATACTTCCTTTTTTTATGTGTACGCGAGCGTACGTGCACAGCCTTGCAAGGTATACTTAATTTGACACGTGTGTGAACGCAGGCGTTCAACGCATGCGCAGTTTTGAGCAATTTCTCTCCACAAGTTACAATCCATGTAAACATCTTTGTATTCTTTCATGCAAGAGTTGTACAAATGAGGGTACTTTCTAATTTGACACAATCTTTCGTCTATGTAGGCCTCCATCGTCGCTGTAGCTTGCTTGCATTCTGGTCTGTTCTGTTTATGCAGTTTTTCTTCAACTACCTTGTGAATCGACGCCCCCAGGGCACGGTTGCCACCGTGTGGATAAACGAATTACTGCAAAAAAATTAAATGCGCACGTGCGACCTGCGCGTACTTTTCTGATGATGATATTCGCATCGCACGCACTGTACGCTGACCCTCTCATACACGTAAAAAGTGAAGTATACTTTGGGCTTTACATTCTAGTCACTTTAGGAGAACATAGTGTTTTTGTGCCCAAAACATTTTCAAAATAGAGTAACTACATGTAAAGCAAAACGGTGCATCTTCAGGAACTCATTTGCACCTAATGTTGTTTTGCAGTGTTCTGTTTTTTCCCCCACTGGCTATGGTTCTAGCATTTATTTATTTAGTTGGATGCTGAAAAAATCATGCTTCAGAAATTGACAGAAATGTAGCATTAGACATAATATAAATAGTTTTTTGGTGCAAAATTGTTTTTAAATTATTCTTTACGTAATTTTATAGTTTCATGTCATTTAGTTACTTTGGTCTTGGTGTGATCAAAAATATACTATATAGTAGAGAGTGTAGGTGGTATTAACTAGAAAAACTGTGTCAGTGAACTTGTTTGCAGAAGCAGACCTCACAAGCAGACCTTCAGTGTGTGAATTTAAAAATGCATTAGAGATTGCACGTCTGGTTCATGAAATCTAAACACTCACATCCTTTGACACTGCTTTGGTGTGTAAATGTGTGTTTTACACTTGAATGGCTAACTCTCTCTGTCTTTTTAGAGTCTGTCTATTACCAAACTGCTTGCAGTGATCTGTCCATGATTGCTCTAATTTATGTAAACTGTGCCTATGTAACATTAAACTTTGAACAGAAATGGAGCTTCAATAAGAGATCCCAGAACATAGAAATAAGAATATACTCTCAGAAATAAGTATATGCTATCAACAGATCTGTCATTTTAATCTTTAAAAAAAAAAAAAAACATCTGACTCCTCTACCGTATCCTGATGGTGTTTCCCAAAGAGCTTGCTTATTGTTGAAATGGTATGGCATTACATAAGCAGCAGTGTTTCCATTGGTCTGCTGAAACACAGTCCGCTTTTCTTGAGATTTCCATTTTTCCTCTCTTGTGACTTCAGTGGTTCATGTGAAGTTATCAAGCAGGCATTGCAGCCTACCATCATGAACACAATCGCTATGCAGTTTGCACCATGTACCATGCAAGTGGACGATTTATGCATACTACATTAGTGGGTCATTTGCCATTTATGAACATTATAAACATTTACATAAATCATACAGTCAAGCACACAAAGTGCATATGTAATTTTTGTACATTTTCTTTTTTAAATATTTAAAAAGTTTTAGAGATAGCAGAGAGTATCAAATAGTTTGGAATAGTCAGTAGAAACTTTTGACGTCTTCAATGCTTTAGTAAGATGGAGAAATATGAGAAATATGATTCCGGTGACTGAGACAGATTGTCCAGACAGCACTTGCAGGGAGCAGCTGTGAACGTGTCGAGTGTCTAAATGTGAGAGAGTGCAAACAGAGCCCCGTTGCCCCCTATATTCCCCCTTACCTGTCCTCCAATATCCCATCATGCATTGCAGGAGCTGAGAGAAATCCACAACAAGCAACAGAGGCAGAAACAAAAGGAGCTGGAGGCTGACATCACCCAGCCGTCACATGACAGGAAGTCCACAGAATTACAAGAGTCTAGGTATTTTATGTTCTTCTGTGGCTATTCTTTGCAGGAAAAAAATCACTTTAACTTTTTAACAGGCATTCATTTTGTCGCTTACTTTCCTCCAGGTTGTCAGGGGCAGATGAGGGTGTCTCTCCAGCATGGAGAGACGACGGCCTGGGCAGAGCTCCCACTCCTCCTGTGCCTCAGGCCTGGATGAGCCGAGTGAGTGAAGAGGAGAACCACAGCAGAGCCGAAATACAAGATAACCTCTCCAAACTCTTCACGCAGCATCCGCAACCAGGAAAACTACAGGCTCAGTCCCCCTGGTCTATGGCAGGTGAGAGAAAAGAAGATTGTAGAACCAGACATGAATTGGATTGCTTTTGCAGTTGCTTTTTTTATTTATCGATATTGAGATGGCATAAATCGACTTAACTTCGACTTAAATGTGTTTGTGTTATAGATAAGATCCCAGTGTCTGGTTTTAATCAGGATAAGGTAAAGGTGGTCTACTATAGAGCACTGTATCCCTTTGAAGCCCGCAGCCACGATGAGATCACCATCCATCCTGGAGACATAGTGATGGTAAGCCAACTGTTAGGAAGTGTATTCACACTTTTGTAATGCCAAAATGTGTATAAGGGTTTCAACTAATTATTCATATTTTACTCATTAAATGTTCTTTTAATTATTCTGAAAGACATACAATACTGTTCAAAAGTTGGGGTCAGTAAGACTTATTTTTTAAAGAAATGAATACTTATCAGCAAGGAGCCCTTAAATTGATCAAAAGTAACAGTAAAGAAATAAGTTTATGAAAGATTTCTATTTCAAATAAATGCTTTTTTTTTGTTGTTGTTGTTTTTTTACTTTTTATCAAAGAATCTTGGAAAAAAATGATCAAAAATAGCATAACAGCATAATTTCAACATTGATGATAATATGAAATGTTTCTTGAGCAGCAAATCAGCATATTAGAATGATTTCTGAAGGATCATGTGCCACTGAAGACTGGAATAATGATGCTGAAAAGATTTACCATCACTGGAATAAGTTAATTTTTAAAATGTATTCAAATAGAAAACCGTTATTTTAAATTGTAATAATATTTCACAATATTACTGTTTTGACTGTATTTTGATTACATAAATGCAGTCTTGGTGAGCAGAAGAGACTTTCTAAAACATTAAAAAGCTTTCCAACCCCAAAATTTTGAATGGTAGTGTATATAGATGATTTAAAGCAATACTTAATCCAAATATTTTATTTTATCTTATTTTAGTCTTATTTTAAAGTAATTGAGAATAAAAAAAAATCTTATCAATAACACTCTAGTTATTTGGGAAATTTGAGGATTAGTTTTAGTCAAAGAATGTGTCCGTTTATGCTCTAAAGTGTGATGGCCAGAGAGTGTGCGATTTGTTTCTGCTTCATGTGTGAGAGAGAGTGCATGTGTGCAGTTAGTCTGCACATTTACTGACCTCTGACCCTGCCTCTGTCCTCCCTTTGCTCACTCTGCCTGAAGGTGAAGGGAGAGTGGGTAAGTTAGGTTTTCTGCTCCTCATGCACTTTTATTTGTTTCTAGTTTGTCTTTGTCCTTGATGATTTTCTGTATTGTTCATCTGTCACTGGGCTAAAACACACCCTGTACAGAGATCATAATATGTGTCTACATGTGCGTGTCTGTTGTTGAGTCTTTTGCAAGATTTCAGAGGCTTTGCTATGTTTGGCATTAGCTGACTCAGAGAGGCCATTCCATTTCCTGAATTTGATCAACATGAGTCATTTATTTTATTACGTACAGTCCCTGTGCACTGTGTATTCTGATTCTTGTGTTTGTATTCAGATCTCTGATGCATATCACAATGAAGATGCTGTGGTTCCCTGTGATTCTTCATCACTCAGTTATTTTAGATTATTGTTTTGTGTCCTTTCACATCCTTGATTCTATGTCTTTCATTTGCTTTCTCTTGTCAGGTGGATGAGTCTCAGACAGGTGAACCTGGATGGTTAGGTGGAGAGATTAAAGGGAAGACCGGCTGGTTTCCTGCCAATTATGCAGAGAAGATTCCAGAATCTGAAGTTCCTCTTAGTTTGAGGGCTAGCACTTCTTCTAGTTCCACCCCTAAATTGGGTTCCCATATGTCATCCGCTTCTTCATCGACCACAGCCACACCCATACAGCCAGTCTCCACAGAGCCTGCATCAATAGCCCCACCCACCTCAGCCCCTGCCCCTCCATGCCCCACCACCTCTTCTTCCTCAACATCCAGTAACTGGGCAGATTTCAGCACTACGTAAGTAGTTTGTTCATGAAAAGACATTTACAGATATATTTTCTCAGTTCAGGCAGAATATTGTCTCTTAAATATGCCTGAGGTTTATCTGCATCCATTTTTATTCTGTGCTCATGTGAATTTTAGATGGCCATCTAATTCTACAGTGGAGAAGCAGGACAGCGATGGTTGGGATGCATGGCCGACACAGCCCACTCAGCCGTCCCTGTCAGTGCCCAGTGGGGGGCAGATCAGACAGCGTTCTGCTTTCACACCTGCCACGCTGTCCGGTTCCTCACCCTCACCTGTGCTCGGCCAGGTACGCATATGAGATTCCGTCTCAAATGCTGCATCTTTCTTTCAGGCTATTATTGTTGCTGAATATGAAAAGAATCATATCATTTGTCATTTGTTAAAGTGCACCTATTATAATATATTAAACATTTCTAATTTAGTTTAGAAGGTCTCCTACAATAGGTTTACATGCATCCAAGGTCAAAACACCTTTTCTCATAATATACATAATATACATTCTACAGTTCTTTTCTCATAGTGTCTGAAATTAAGGATTCGGTCTCTCTAAACCCCTCCTTTCAGAGCGAGCCTACTCTGCTCTGATTGGTCAGCTGGTCCAGTCTGTTGTGATTGGTCTACCGCTTACAGTGCATGTCGGAAACAAAACGCCCATTACCATATCTGAATTTCAGCTCTGGATCTTCCTCGGCACTTGCGTACACAGTGATACGAAGAGTAACAATGACACCTGTACTATATCAATTCGAGCCTGAGTCCTCATCCTTTGGAAGTGAAAGTGGATTTGCTTTCGCAGCGCAGAACACAGTGTCCTCTCTACATGTTGACAACATGAACCAAACTCTTCCAGGCCTCAGCTACAACTACAGTGTTTGAGGGTCAAAGTAGACGTTCACAGGCAGCCAATGAAGACCATAGACTGGCATCATGCAATTTGCTACAAGCCTACATAGGATCTTGCAGGAAATAAAACTGGAATTACTGACGAATCATTTCAGGCAGTTCAGAATCGTTTATTTTTCTTTTGGGAGACAATAACCCCATTTATCATGGACTTTGAGCTTTGAAAGTTTTTAGACCTTTTACATTCACAAACAGCTATTTCACTTCACATGAGGGTATATCCGAAAAAGCATAATATGGGCACTTTAAGATGGTAGTTACGGTTAGGTACTGGGATATAATTGCATTACTGCCGATCTTTTTATATTCGTTTCATTTTGAAAACTCTCGCTTTCGTTCTTATTTCTAGGGTGAGAAGGTGGAGGGTCTGCAGGCACAGGCTTTGTACCCATGGAGAGCCAAGAAAGACAATCACCTAAACTTTAACAAAAATGACGTGATCACCGTACTGGAGCAGCAGGATATGTGGTGGTTTGGAGAGGTGCAAGGGCAGAGAGGATGGTTCCCAAAATCTTACGTCAAACTAATCTCTGGGCCCGTCCGGAAATCTATGAGGTGTATATCTGTGCAATTATATCATTACCTTATTGTTTTATCTTCGGGGGAAAAGTAATGTTTTTTAATAAACTATAATAAATGTAATACATTTTTTATGTAATTAATAGTCGTGGTGTTTCATTGAAAGGGAAGTTCACTCTTGATAATTATATTGACTTTAATCCAGACTCCATTGTGAAGTACCTGTTTGCTTTTATTCCAAAGAGTGTGATGTTGAAAGCGTGGTTGGTGGTTTCATCTGGACTGTAATGTTGAGTTTATGAATGCTGTTGTTCTGTTTCAGTATTGAGTCTGGCTCTTCAGACAGCCCTCCCAGTGTTAAGAGACCCAGTCCCTCTCCAAACAAACCCACGGATCTTGGAGAAGGTCAGAATACCAGCGACAACTTGATGGATCATCTGTTTCTTACTCTCTCTTCTTAATCATTTTGTATCTGAAAGTCTTTGTGTGATTTTGTCTATCACAGAGTATGTGGCCATGTATACATATGAAAGCAGTGAGCAGGGTGACTTGACCTTCCAGCAAGGTGATGTCATCACGGTCACAAAGAAAGAAGGAGATTGGTGGACTGGCACTGTGAGCGGAAAGACCGGGGTCTTCCCGTCAAATTATGTCAAACCTAAAGAATCAGAGGTAATGGCTTAGAATATTCAACAGAACTGGAATTGTTTGATCTTGAAGAGTTTTTTAAGCAGTACTTTCTATATATACACAATTGCATGCAAAAAAGTTATTGTAGTCAAAATAAGGAAGATTTTAAACCAATAGACCAGTATAACCATAGCATTCTTTCCACTTATTTTCTAGGGATTGGGATCTGCCGGGAAAGCAGGAAGTTTAGGGAAGAAACCAGGTGGGTGCTGGTGCTCACATGCTGTAACTCTCTCATTAAACTTCTACTGTATGATTTTAATTTTTGCTTAGTTGTTGTGGTCTGAGAGAGAGCGAAAAAAAGTTTTGAAAAGTTTTTTCAGTTTTGTGGCCTTCATAACGGAACTCAGAGACCAAAATTAGACCATAACAGCATTTTATTAGAGATCGGTCCTCTTCTCTCCTTTTACCTGTTTTTCTTCTGCTTTCAGAGATCGCCCAGGTGATCGCCCCTTACACAGCCACCGGGACGGAGCAGCTCACCCTAGCACCAGGCCAGCTCATTCTCATTCGCAAGAAAAACCCAGGAGGATGGTGGGAAGGAGAACTTCAGGTCTGAAAAACACACAGAGACGTGCTGTTAAATGCACCCACAGTTTAACACAAACCTTTTACTTCACTAATAAAACATTTAATATAATCTGTAGTTATAGAAGTGACACATATTTAGTTCTCTGTAATGTTACATTTACTTATTTGTACTCAGATTTACTGAGTTATTTTGACGTTTGTACATGTGGAGTGATATGATATGGTGATACCAGTGAGATATCACTGTTCCTCATAAATCATTTTTATTCAGATTGTATGCTAAATTTTTACTTCAAATTCATGTTAATGGCCCACTGCTATTGCTCTCTGCAGGCGAGAGGAAAGAAGCGTCAGATTGGCTGGTTTCCAGCTAATTATGTAAAATTATTGAGCCCCAGCACCAGTAAGACCACACCCACAGAGCCCACCCCACCCAAGCTACCAACACCCAATGCAGGTACAGAACTTATTGTACAATAAAGAAAGTGTTTCTCTTGTACTTGCTCTTCTCATAATCAAAAGGTTTAAGGCAATATGTTGAGTTTGAGCATGTTGTCTACTAGGGCTGTAACGGTACACAAACATGACGGTTCGGTACGTACCTCGGTATTGAAGTCACGGTTCGGTACGTGTGCAGCAGGGGGGAGAAAACTAAACATAAAATTGCTTTTTTCTTCTTTTTTTTGTTAAACAGTGGTTTATTGAACAAATTGTCTCATTAAATAAATTCAACTATAATTAACATTTTCGTAAGGATAAAAAAAATCTCAGCTAATGCTGTAAACTATATACGGGGAGCCCTTTCTTGCATTACTATATTACTATATTTCTCTAGTGAACTAACATGCTGTGGACACTATATTACTTGCTTGAGGTAAATGTAATGCTATGTGAGATATTATTCTCAAGCTGTTTTTCTGTGGTTGAAACACTGGTTGAGAGATTACACATAAACATATCTATGCACAGATCATCTGTTCTTCGTCTTCTGTGCTTTTTCCTGTTGTGGCGGTTAGCAAACAGGGTTGTATTACCGCACGCGCCCTCTTCTGGATTGCAGTGTGGATGGCCTGTGACCGACTGTATTCATCGTCTGACTGTGTGAACCGAACCGTGATGTACATGTACCATTACGCCCTATTGTCCACTGTTATTTAGTACCCTACACACCATTATCAAGTTTGTTTTCATATTATTTACATGTTGTCATGGTTGATCTACCAAATACTCTTAACAATCAGGAATAAATAGATTATTTCATTATATTACATTTTTTAGGGATAAATATAGAAATAGAGTTTCAGAAATGCAATTGAAAAATGTGTACAAATATTGAAAAAGCATTTCTGTATATTTAAATGTTGAAAATATGATTTTGCTTATTTTTTGTTGAAATCATCTTTATCTACTTGTATTAATGTAAGTCAAAGTGCGTGTGTGTGTGTGTGTGTGTGTGTGTGTGTGTGTGTGTAACCGATTAA
>RJVU01037554.1:1470600-1480948 GCA_003731715.1 Anabarilius grahami | reverse complement strand
ATATACAGCTCTGGAAAAAATTAAGAGACCACTCCAAGTTCAGAAATCTATGTTAAGTGGTCTCTTAATTTTTTCCAGAGCTGTATATATATTATTATTTTTATATATATGTACATACATTATACTTGTGCATTTTATGTTTCCCATCCATAGTGTGCCAAGTGATTGGCATGTATGACTACATAGCTCAGAACGATGACGAGCTGCCTTTCGGGAAGGGCCAGATCATCAATGTTTTGAGCAGAGAGGATCCTGATTGGTGGAAAGGAGAGCTGAATGGTTCTGTTGGCCTTTTCCCTTCAAACTACGTCAAGCTGACCACCGACACAGACCCCAGCCAACAATGTGAGTCCAGAATGTTCTCCTGTATCTTATACACACACTCTCACACTGAACTTCTTTCTATCCTGCTCAAACAAAAAAATACAGATGAAAAGATTCTGAAAATTCATGTCCTTTATGAGAAACTAATTGGCTTTAAAGCGTCACCAATAACATCAGTGCCAGTGTGGTCTAAAATGCTTTCATAACAATCATTTCTTTCACATCTTTGAGGACCTTCTCAAAATTAGTTTTAGTTATGTCCTCACGGTGTGGTGAGTTATAGAGCGTCCAATGTCCAGTCCTTATCCTCTGCCACACTGAAGCCCCTCCTCTTCCTGTTTCCAAGCAACCTCTCACCTCATGTTGTAGAGCATTAAGTAGAATCTCATCTCTCTTTCTCTCTATGCCTGCATGCTCGTATCCTTGTCATTGTGGCGTCTTGTGAAGAGTGTCTTGCAGAGTTCATTTAGTTCTCCTAGCTCGTAAAGATTTTTGCACATTGTGGTTTTTCTTTTCTTTCCTTTTTTCTTTTGATTTTTTTTTTCCTTTTTTTTGGCTTATGTGCTGTGTTTTCCTCTTTCTAGGACTCTTATGTTGCCCATATCCCACTCAGCCTTGAAAGTCCTCAAAGCGACCCACTATCCCTTAAACTGTGCCCAGCGGGATGATGGGAGATGGAACATTGATCATGTGACTGCCCCCCCCCAGCTGGCTTTGTGGCCAGAAGAGACGAATACTACAGAGAGCAGTCATTAACCTCAATTTTCAGAACCGTAAACGCTCGCCAAAGCATCCTCCGCATTAAAGCAATTAAATAAACAAGAATGCCTAATATTTTAAAGGATCTCTTTCCTTTTTTTCTTTTACAAATTCATGAAATTAATCATTCACACTGAATTTGTACAATGAATTGAAACACTAATCAAATGAAAGTGCTGGATAGTGGGTCCTTTTGTGGCTTTCTATGATCTCGCCCCAAAGCCCGTAGGTAAAAAAAAATCTGTTTTGAAGCAACCAATCAAAATGGTTTCATTCAGTGTTAAGTTCCACCGCTTCATCCGACTAATGCACGCTTTCCGCTCCACCAAGCCCCGCCCCCATGGTTTCTCATTGGACCATAGCACCACAGAATGACCCACTATTCATGAGTCATGACGTAACGGGGTGCAGTATCATAACTTGACGTGCTTATTAGTGTCATTGCAACTCATCAAAGCTCAAATATGTGGAATTGAGACATAGCGATGTGTACAGCATATCCAACCAATTGAAATATCAAGATGTCATACTTTTTGGTTGCCAAAATGTATCTAAAAAAAAACAAGTCTTTATATAGTGAAAACAAGTATATACCATGTCAGATGTCCCCAAATGGTTGGATATATGTGGACTTCATGTAGAATGCTATTGTGTGTCATTCAGAACAACCCCTCCCCCCCTCACCCCTTCCAATACACACAGGTGCTGTCAGTCAATTTGACGGACAAGATGGACGTCTCAGTTCATCCGGTCCAGTCACATGCCTCTCTGTGTCATTGTTTGTTACATGTTCATACCAAAACAGTGGATGGATTGATTTGTGTTTGTGTGCTTGCTTGTCTCTTGTTTTGTTTTCGTTTGGTTTTTGTTTTTAGTTTGTTCTTCATTTTGATTGTTTCGTTGTGTCAATGTGACGGGGGTTGAGAATTGGTGTTGCAAACCAAAAAAACTGCACAACTGCCACTTAAGGTTAATGGTACAGTGAGAGACAAAGTGCGTACAAAATGTATAAAATGTTGCTGTAAGGGACGTACTCCCTCACATGATTGGGTTTTCGGGGTTCATTGCTTGTACAATTGTATTTCCCATATAGATGGATGAATGCTTTTTTTTTTCTTTTTTTTTTTGTATTCTCAATCGTTTGCTGTCATCATTCTGTCATGTTGATTGAACTTGCAATTATTTTTGAAATGTTGATGTTGATTTGAGAACACTAGATTTCAAGTTGTTCTTGATACAACAGCTCACTATTTTTATAATGATCAAAAAAATGTTATGCATAGTGTTTTAAAAAAAAAAAAAATCCACTGCAGTATGTACACCGTCCTTTACTGGAAAACATAAAAATGGAAGTACAAGTAGTCAGTAGAGAGCATTTAGAAAGTCCAAATTTTATGAAATTTAATTGTCATGCTTTGACTGAAACCCTAAACTACATTACGGAAAAGATTAATGTACTGAATATAAGCTTAATACCCTTCTAATCACAAATGCTTATGAATAAATAGATGTTTACAAGTGCAACATGAAAGACTGGAATTTTCTTTTACATAAAAGAACAAAAATCTGAGTTTTTGGGCCATTAGATGATCCAGTGTAGGAAAAAAAAAAGCATGGCATTAATTTTTACTCCAGTATTGTACTTGCAACACATGAACTCTGATTTTCTTTCTTTCTTTTTTTTTATCTGCCTCATAACAGTATTGTAATTTTAATGCTGAAAAACAAGACATGAAATTCCTTCCAAGTTTATTTCATGTTTATGTGGTTCTTTATTGGTTCCACAGTGTGGAAGTATTTGAGGTTGCTGCTTTATTATTGGCTGGATGGACTGTCCATCATGCCCGTGATCAGTCTGTTGCAAGGTTTTCTTTTGTTTTTATTTTAAGTGAACATAACCATCCTCGGGCTACAGAAGCACAACTGCTTCTTTCCCATCAGATATTTGCAATACTGTGTAATAAAATGCATTTGTTCTGAATATCTCACAACAATGTCCAAAACATTAACCAATGTACTTGATTATTAAAGCATTTTATCAGAAAATAAAATGAATGTACAGTTAAAAACTCAACTATATACATCAATTCCTAGCTTTAAAAAAAAAAGTGTCATACCACCTTTATAAAAAATGATGTGTAACCATTAAAGAACTCCATGGCAACTGCAGACTGGCTTATTTATTTTTAATCTGCTACCAGATGAAGTGATTGTGTCACTATTAAACGCATAATGTTTTTGAATGTACAGTAACATGCTGTCATTTAATTCATGAGCCGCACAAATGGCAAGAAATGAGAACTGCTTGAGCAATATACCTGCATGCATATTCTATAGAAATGAACAAACAATCCTTAAACGCCTCTCATTTGATTCTGATTGGGCAATCACAGCATTCTGCTGTCAAATATTTTTGTATAATTGAGCAAACGTGTTCATGCATAACTGCTCGTATCACTCCGCCCTCTCTTTCTTCTCGCATAATAAAGTAAGTTCAACTCAAATCAATGTTGCATGTCCAGTTATTTATTTGGTAAGTGTAACAAGCATTATGTTGGGTGCTTTATTTTAAGACAATGATCGTACATTATTCCTTTAAAATTAAATGAGGAAAAAAATAAATCAGCATTTATTTCCACTATTATTCTTACCAAAGTAATATTGCTTCCACTTGAGTCAAGCTTTCTTAACTACTATGTATAACATTCAAATTAATCATTTGATACAATGCACTTAATGTGTACATAGATGTTTTTACATTGTACTTATATTCAGTGTTGGGAAAAGTTACTTTTAAAAGTAATGAATTACAATATCGCGTTACTCCCTAAAAAATTAACTTATTGCGTTACTTAGTTACTTTTTGTGTAAAGTAATGTTACGATACTTTTACATTACTTTTTCTCATCTGGGCTGTTTGTTCTTATAACAACAAAAAAAGTTATATTTTTGGCAAATGTAAAGACCCTTTCACACCAAAAATGAAATGAATAAGCCTCAGGCTGAAGGAAATGCAAATTCACACCTGTACAGTAAAGGGCGCAGCTCAAACAAACCTTTAAGATGTGCTGCCATTTTGGAATACAGAAGAATAGGATGCAGGAGAAGTAAAGGAATAAATGTATGCTCACATTTAGTATAGAATTGGCCTAGAATAACCATCATGTTTACACAGCGCACACAACACCTCTGCATTTACTCCTGATTTCTCTGAACATGGGCACAGGAGAACTGTCAGTCAATACATGGGAAAACAAAGTAACTTAAGTTACTTATTTGAAAAAGTAACTCAGATATTTTGTTGTAAATTTAAAAGTAATGCGTTACTTTACTAGTTTTGAAAAAAGTAATCTGATTACGTAACTTGAGTTACTTGTAATGCGTTACCCCAACACTGCTTATTTTAAAACAGAAAACCTTCATGTAATTACAGCTGTAATTCATTTCTGTAATTTCATCCATAATTACACTGTTGACCCTACCCATACCACTTAACTGTATTTGTAATACAACAAACACAATAAGTACATTATATCTAGCTATGTTTTGTTTATATAAGTACATTGTAGTTAAAACACCTAATATTAGGTGTGACCGTAATATCAGCTTGTTGTAACTGAATTAATGTACTAATTAATTATTAATCTTATTTTTAATGTATTAATCTAAGCATGAGATTTGACTGTGCATGACCTCTGTGCATTTCACAGGGTGTGCCGACCTCCACCTGCTTGACATGCTGACGCCAATGGAACGGAAGAGGCAGGGATACATACATGAACTTATTGTTACAGAGGAGAACTATGTCAATGACCTGCAGCTAGTTACTGAGGTAAAACTCGGAGGAAATTACAGTTTAATCAGGCCAAAGATCAACAGTCTAGTCGTCAGGGTGGTTGTCTGTATGATGTTCATTATAAAGTCATGCCAGGAAGTAGGAATAGCTGAGGTGATGCCATTTAATGAATGTGTATTATCTATATTATGCTAGTTTGCAATGAAGTTAATAGAGAGAATTTCATATAGGAAAATGTATATATATTTATGGTTTGCTTTTAGACCTTCCAGAAGCCTCTGCTGGACTCGGAATTGTTGACGGAGAAGGAGGTGGCCATGATCTTTGTCAACTGGAAAGAGCTGATCATGTGCAACATTAAACTGCTCAAGTACGCCACGTATTGGTTAATACAATGGATATCCTTACCTCATCATTAGTCACCATGCAATTAACTCCTGATTTAAGCTTCCTCTTTGCTTATTCCATGATGGAAATTGCTCTAAAGTCATTAATGAGAATGCAGTGCAAAGTAATGTGGCATGTCAGGTCAATTAATTAAATATTCACACTTCACAGCTTTATTAAACAGATGTTAAGACAGCTATAAGAATAGATCGGATGTAATTCCATATAATGAGCATTACGTGGCTTACCCAGAATGCCCCATCTAACTGTCTCTCCAGGGCGTTGCGGGTGAGGAAGAAGATGTCAGGTGAGCGCATGCCGGTGAAGATGATTGGTGACATCCTGACTGCTCAGCTTGTTCACATGCAGCCATACATCCGCTTCTGCAGCTGCCAGCTCAACGGCGCAACCCTCATTCAGCAGAAAACAGACGAGGTGCCCGAATTCAAAGAGTTTGTTAAGGTGAGATTAGCGAAAAGTCAACCATTTGATCCATAGTGATCTGTTTTTTTATCCAGTTTCCCTCTTTATTTTGGTAATGTTTGCAATTTTTTATTGTAAATACACCTAATTTGAAATCATTTTAACAAGATTTTTATATTTTCTGAAAAAAAATGCTATGATGTTGCATGGTTGCTGTTTTATGCATTTTTATGCGTGTTTGCATGTTTTACAGAGGTTGGCGATGGACCCTCGTTGTAAGGGAATGCCTCTGTCAAGTTTCCTTCTTAAACCCATGCAGAGAGTCACCCGATACCCGCTCATCATCAAAAACGTATGTACATGCTCGCAATCTAGTTAATTGATTATTTCCTGACTACTATAAGAACCAACAACACATTGAAAACAAACATAACTGTCATCTACAAAAGCACATAAAGAATTCATTTTCAGTTTATGTCTCAAAATTCTGACTTTTTTTCCCAGAATTGCAAGTTTATATCATAATTCTGGGGGGAAAAAAGTCAGAATTGTGGGATAAAAATGCGAGAAAAATGTCAATTGTCAGCTGACTTTTTCTCAGAACTGCGAGATATAAACTCGCAATTGCGAGAAAAATGTAAATTGCCGGCTGACTTTTTTTCTCAGAATTGCGAGTTTATATTTCACTTGGGACTATTTCTCAGAGTTGCGAGTTTATTTTTCAGAATTGAGATATAAACTCGTAATTGCGAAATATAAGGTCAGAATTGTGAGATATAAACTCGCAATTGCAGGGAAAAAAAGTCAGAATTACAAGATATAAACTTGCAATTGTGAGAAAAATGTCAATTGTCAGCTGACTTTTTTCTCAGAATTGCGAGTTTATATTTCAACTGCGACTATTTATCAGATTTGAGATATAAACTCATAATTGCGAAATATAAGGTCAGAATTGCGAGATATAAACTCGCAATTGTGAGAAAAAAAGCCAGAATTGTCAGATTACTTTTTTCTAAGAAACCTCGCAATTGTGACTATTTCTCAGAATTGCGAGTTTATTTCTCAGAATTGATATATAAACTTGCAACTGCGAGTTATAAAGACAGAATTGTCAGCTGATTCCATTTCTTAGAATTGCGAGTTTATATCTCATAATTGTGACTATTTCAGAATTGTGATATAAACTCACAATTGCGGGTTATAAAGTCAGAATTGCAAAATATAAACTCTCAATTCTGAGAAGAAAAGTCGCAATTACCTTTTTTTTATTCTGTGGCGGAAACAAGCTTCCATAATTTTCGCATCACATCCCTTTGGCTTCATGTATCTGGGAGCATCGTCTCATGTTTTTTCTCTCTCCTCATGCACAGATTATAGAGAACACTCCTGAAAGCCACCCGGACCACAGTCACCTGCGGCTGGCTCTGGAGAAGGCTGAAGAGCTGTGCTCACAGGTCAACGAAGGCGTGCGTGAAAAAGAAAACTCAGACCGGCTGGAGTGGATCCAGGCGCATGTGCAGTGTGAGGGGCTGTCAGAGGTACCAGAACACAAACTGCTGCATAAACACAGTCCATAGACAGTCACTTAGTAAAATAAACTTTTTTCACTGAATTGTATTTAATTAGCTTTCAGATATTTTGAAAAGAGTCTATTTTGGTCTGCGCACCAGTAAAACAAATCCATAAACGTATAAACGTATCTCTTATGCTCACCAAGGCTGCATTTATTTGATCAAAAATACATTAAAAACAGTAATACAGTAAAATTACAATTTAAAGTAACCATTGTCTGTTTTGATACATTTTAAAATGTAATTTATTCCTGTGACGCAAAGCTGAATTTTCAGCATCATTACTCCAGTCTTCAGTGTCACATGATCCTTCAGAAATTATTCTAATATGCTGATTTGCTGTTGAGGAACATTTACTATTATTATTAATGTTGAAAACAGTTGTGTGGCTTCATATTTTTGTGGAAACCATGATAGTTTTTCCAGGATTCTTTGATGAATTGAAAGTTCAAAAGAACAGCATTTTTTAAAAATAGAAATCTTTTATAATATTATAAATTTTTTGTCACTTTTGATCAATTTAATGTGTCCTTGCTGAATAAAAGTATTAATTTCTTTCCAAAACAATCTTACTGACCCTAAACTTTTGAATGTAGTGTGTATTGGTCAAGCTGTTCTCATGACAATCTAGGTCAAATTTCATTACAATAAAAGTTTCTCTCCCTCTTTACAGCAACTTGTGTTCAACTCAGTTACAAACTGCCTGGGCCCTCGGAAGTTCCTACACAGTGGAAAACTCTACAAAGCCAAGAGCAACAAGGAGCTTTACGGCTTCCTGTTTAACGACTTCCTGCTCCTCACACAGATCATCAAACCTCTGGGCTCGTCTGGAATGGACAAGGTCTTCAGTGCGAAATCCCACCTGCAGTATCGCATGTACAAAACGGTGAGACATTCTTAAAGATCTTATTTATTTGCAATCGTTTTTTGACCTTTAATATAATATTTGGTCCTTGACCTTTAACCTGACTCGTTGACCTCTCTCTGCAGCCCATCTTTCTTAATGAGGTGCTGGTGAAGCTTCCAACTGATCCTTCAGGAGATGAACCCATATTCCACATATCTCACATAGACAGAGTCTACACTATACGTGCTGAGAGCATCAACGAACGGTATTAACTAATTATTTGTTTATTCATTAGATCTGTACCCATTATCCTACAATATAAGTGCTCATATGCTCTTTTAAATGCTGTAAATCACACATATTTTGACAATGTTCTTCTGTTCCATCCTGTAATCCTACAGGACAGCTTGGGTACAGAAGATCAAAGCCGCTTCTGAGCTTTTCATCGAAACAGAGAAGAAGAAGAGAGAGAAAGCCTACTTGGGTCTGTCTCACATATTTCCTCACTGCATTAATAAAGCTATGAATGCTCTGAGTGTTTGCTAAGAACTGGTTTTGTGTTACTATTATGTTTGCAGTAAGGTCTCAGAGGGCCACTGGTATCGGGCGGCTAATGGTGAACATTGTTGAAGGCATTGAGCTGAAACCCTGCCGCTCAAATGGTAAAGAATGAATACTATATGCTATAAGGTGCTTTACTAAGTTATAAGCATTCTGATAATATCGACCATATCATAAATGTCCATTGTGCGCAGGTAAGAGTAACCCGTACTGTGAGGTGACGATGGGCTCTCAGTGTCATGTCACTAAGACGCTACAGGACACTCTGAACCCCAAATGGAACTCAAACTGCCAGTTCTTCATCAAAGACCTGGAGCAGGATGTGCTGTGTGTCACTGTGTTCGAGAGGGATCAGTTCTCCCCGGACGGTCAGTATACTGAAAATATACTCATTCACATACTTGCTTATTTATACATGTGTACTCTCACATATAATTGTACACCTTGCTAGTACCGGGTTGGACCCCTTTTGCCTTCAGAACTGCCTTAATTCTTCGTGGCATAGAATCAACTAGGTGCTGGAAACATTCCTCAGATATTTTGGTCCATATTGTCATGATAGCATCACACAGTTTCTGCAGATTTGTTGGCTGAACATCCATGTTCCACCACATCCCAAAGCTGCTCCATTGGATTGAGATCTGGTAACTGTGGAGGCCATTTGATATAGTGAATATAGTGAAAGTGTAGTGAACTCATTGTCATGTTCAAGAAACCACTTTGAGATAATTTGAGCTTTGTGACATGGTGTGTTACGCTGCTGGAAGTGGCCATCAGAAGATGAAACACTTTGGTCATAAAGGGATGGACATGGTCAGCAACAATACTCAGGTAGGATGTAGCATTTAAACAATGCTCAGTTGGTACTAAGGAGCCCAAAGTGTGCCAAGATAATATCCCCAACACCATTATACCACCAGCAGCCTGAACCTTTGATAAAAGGCAGGATGGATCCATGTTGTTTACGCCAACCTCTGACCCTACCATCTGAATGTCACAGCAGAAATTGAGACTCATCAGACCAGGCAACATTTTTACAATCTTCTATCGTCCAATTTTGGTGAGCCCATATGAATTGTAGCCTCAGTTTCCAGTTCGAGGAGTGGCACCCGGTGTGGTCTTCTGCTGCTGCTGCCCATCTGCTTCAAGGTTCGACGTGTTTAGAGATGCTCTTCTGCAGACCTCGATTGTAATGGGTGTGTTTATTTGAGCTACTGTTGCCTTTCTATCAGCTCGAACCATTGTCCTCTGGCATCAACGAGGCATTTTCACCCATAGAAGTGCCATTTACTGGATATTTTCTCTTTTTCTGACCTTTCTCTGTAAACCCTAGAGATGGCCGTGTGTGAAAATCCCAGTAGATCGGCAGTTTCTGAAATACTCAGACCAGCCCGTCTGGTGCCAACAACCATGCCATGTTCAAAGTCACTTAAATTACTTTTCTTCCCTATTCTGAGGCTCAGATTGAACTTAAGCAGATCGTCTTGACCATGTCTACAAGCCTAAATGCATTAAGTTGCTGTCATGTGACTACCTGATTAGATATTTGCATTTGAACAGATTTGTACCTAATAAAGTGGCCGGTGAGTGTATATATAAAATCGGTTACAAAAATATTTTTCAACTGATGATTACAATATAATATATAATATCTATATAATATATATTATAATTAGATAT
>RJVU01037554.1:1430892-1470554 GCA_003731715.1 Anabarilius grahami | reverse complement strand
GAATATATAGTCACATATACTATACAGCACAACTGTTTTCAAAAAAATAACAATGTTTCTTGAGCAGCAAATCAGCATATTAGAATGATTTCTGAAGGATCATGTGACACTAAAGACTTAAGTAATGATGCTGAAAATTCAGCTTTTTAAAAATAAAATAGAAAACAGATATTTTAAATTGTAATTATTTTACAAAATAGCTTTTTTACTCTATTTTTGATATAATAAATTCAGCTTTGGTGAACAAAAATGACGTTTAACGTTTAAAAAACGTACTAACCCCAAACATTTGAACAGTAGTGTATAAACATAACCACATACATTTTTTCTTTCTCTCTCTCTACATCTTTCACCCCATTCTATTTCCTGTCTTGTTAGATTTCTTAGGCAGGACGGAGATTCGGCTGGCCGACATCAAAAAGGACCAGGGCTCGAAGGGCCCCATCACCAAGCGTCTGCTGTTACACGAAGTCCCAACGGGAGAGATTGTGGTGCGACTGGACCTTCAGCTCTTTGACGAACCCTGACCCACGTTGTTTGACCTGACCATTTGACCCCCAGATTCAATATCTGCTACTCCTCCATGTTGAAAGCCCACCAGCCTAGTGTGACAATCCCACCCAGCACCATGAAACCCAAAGTGTGAATGTGTGTATTTGCTCAAGCATCTGTGAGTCTGCAAAATGCTGTAACAGTCTTAATCAGTGATCCCCATTGGATTCTTATTGTCCTAGGTACCGCTTCAAGACAAGTCAAGTGTGTGTGAGTGAAAATGAAGGATGCACTGTAGAGGGGAAATTTCAGTTCTACAATGATGTAAAGGATGTCTCAGGATGCTGTAAGTCTTAAAGGGTCAAACGTACAGTAGTTGTTTAATACTCTAATGACCCGGTAACAGTAGTGCCATTTGATGCAACATTCATACTAGAACACACAGAATCATTACAAATGCTGTGCCATTCCAGTGAAAGTCTCATTATGGGGGAATCTCATGAATCTCTTATTAACATTATTACAAAAAAATCTCTCATTCTCAAAACTGTAATGCAAAAAAATAGTGATGTTATTTAAATTAAGTGTTTATACATCATGGTAGTATTTGTTTTACTGCCTTTATGCTGGTTTACATAAAAAAATACTGTAATTTATAAAATTACCACTATTTAAAAAATGTTTTACAGGATTAATTTTTAATGCAAACTATTTTGAGGTTTTTGAGGCAACCTGGACATGTTTTTGTGAGATTCACTCAATAGTCTTACTGACTATTTAACATTTATTCCATAATTTCAGTCATTAACACTACAAACTTAAACCAGGTTTTGTTGACAAACCTTTCTAGTGTCAACCGGTTGATTGATTTTATTTTATTTTATTTATTTTTTTATCTATTTTTTTGTGAAAGATACTGGTGACAGTTCAACAACTGAATGTACGCGATACGTTTGTTTTTGAGGGTCCATTAAACGCAAGCATGTTCAGGAAAATTTACAGCAAGTCTCGAGATGATACAGCCACAAACGCTCCGTGGACAGAATATTTTGAAAATCGTTATATGTTTTTCAGCATCTTTTGTCATGTAACTTTTATTTATTTTTATGTTTTTTGAGAATGGGACGCATCTCAGTGCCCAACAGAAATATCATAGCAGGTCTCAAGGGACATTAGAAGAATTTCTGAACATGTCAAATATCTCTGAAATATCCCTAAACGGCTAATATGTCCGGTGAAAATATGTGGTGGCTGCATGAGTTTTGATTTTAGCAATAATTCAGCCAGATGTTCTTCAGTTTCTCCCCATATGTTCTTAGTTTTATTGTGGTACATCACAAAGTAAACTATTTAATATGTAGTACTGTATTTAAGTTTGAAACTGCATTACTAATGACATCAGTTTGTTTTTGACTGATGTATGTTTATCTTTATTTTTTATTCTTGTGCTGTTATTAGGCATTAGTGATCAACACTGTAGGTTTTGTCATATTTGTAAAATTGAGAGATGTCAGTTCATATTTTATGTTCTTACTTCCTTTTTTGTTGTTTATTTTGCAAAAAAAATGGGATTTAGTGCTCAAGTTTGGAAGGTTGCAGCATGTAGAAATGATGTTGAAACAATCCTAAATGAACCAGAGAGCAAAAGGGATCAATCATATCTGCTGCAAAATGTCTTCGGTTCTCCAGAATGTGCCACCTTTACATAGATGATGAAATGTGTTGAATTTGTGAGGGTCTTATTTGTTCGATTACCACACTACTGAGCCTGAGAAAGGTGCTGTTTCTTTTTGGACTGTAACAGGGATCGGTTTTGTTTCATTTGTGTGTGTATGAGTGTGTTTTCCTGTCTAGATGCAATAGACACATTAATATTCCACTGCTGTGCTAGTGAGATGCCAGAGTGATCAAGGAAAACAGCTATTGTGGGGCCAGCAAGTTATTCCACTAGGTTTTTCTATGTGTGTGTGTGTATGTGAGAAAGATTGACTTTTAGTGCTTTGAATGCTTTCTGCTGGGTCATTTTCCCAAACCTCATCTCGAAGTACATTTTAGACAATGCAAGGGGTCATGGTCACACATCTTTCCTCTTTTCCCCGTCTTATTCTCCTGACGTTCCCTCATCTCTCATCACGCACTGTACATTTCAGACCTGAAGATTTGCCCCCAACTTCATTATTTTTTAATAAGCAAAGTCCCATTGATTGAACAGTAATATATGTGTCTATGTTTAAAACTTTGAATGGAGTATAATATATTACAAATTGAGAAGTAAATATGTTGATAACAGCGTATTGTTATCAATTTAGAAGCAGTGTGTTGTCTTAATGTTGCAAATAAAACTCAACTGGACCAAGGTAAAGTCTTACAAATTATTATTATATGTAGTGGTAGGCCTACTAGTAGTTTTTTCGTTTCATATACTTTTCATTTACTACTCTTTCAAAACGAGCATGCATGTTTAGTAATAAGAATACCATGGATTTCTTTTCAAATTTGATGTCATCTCCCATATATCAAAGCATTTTACTTTTTGTTAGGTCTATTTTATTTACATTGTGAGAAAAGAGAAATACTTCACAGTGGCACGCGACTCACGTACGGACACGCGCAGCATGTTTCACAGGGGGCGTGCCAGTCCGATTACGCAACGTCTTATGGCTTCACGGACGAATTTGAACAACAACGTGATCAATTTTATGTATATGTTTTTGTCCTTAAAGTACTTTAATGCTGTTTTCATTGGCTGTACAGCCGTTGTTAAATGAGCCTTTGAGTTCAGTTTTAACGACCATTGAACGGCATGTCCTGATTTCCGATGGACAAGTAAACAAGCGGTGTCTATGAAAAACACGGTCGAAGAGTCGAAAGAGAGCAGCACAAAAGCGCTGAAAGGGTAAAAACACTCTGGATTGCCATCAATATGGTCATTTCGTACTGCTTTATACTCTTGGTTAAAGAAAACTCGAGTGTTTTGTTTTGCACGTTCACTGTCCTCATTGTGTAACTACTGTTTTTTCTCTCCACCATAAAAAGAAGCCATCAAGTGTAGACTTCTTAGGGATGTTCGCAATTATGTCCTTCCAGAGAGTTCGTCGTTTGAGGGCTTTGAAGGTACATGTTCATTCCTGTCACTCAAGTTGAACGGTATCTAACTCAAAATTGTGAACAGGCGCTTTCCACAACTAGTAGATGCCCAGTACATGTTTTCAAATCTCCCAGCTGAAAAATCCAGCTAAAACCAGCCTAAGCTGGTCAGGCTGGTTTTAGCTGGTCTCCCAGCCTGGTCATAGCTGGTTGTAGAGGGGTTTTGGTTAGCTTGGAGGCTGGGAGACCAGCTTAAACCAGCTGAACACCAGCTCACCCAGGCTGGGAGACCAGCTACTTCCAGCTACTTCCTGCTTAAACCAGCTAAGACCAGCCAACCAGCTTAGGCTGGTTTAGCTGGATTTTTCAGCAGATACAAAGTATTACATGTTTTCCTTAAACTATTATATAATAAATTATTTATCTAGCAAGAAAACGTAATAGCACGAGCCCTCCCCCTTACCTTAGTGGTCTGGAATCTATAATCTGTTAAACTGCCATGCCATCCATTGTAAATAACAATAATAATTTAATTATTAACATACATTTAATAAAATTGTGACTCCTATCGTTTTGATTGACATCACGACAAGTAATTAAGTAATCAGAAATGAGTTATATTTTGGTATCATGATAAACGTAACTAAAAAATCTCAAATTTGTGGAAAGTGCTGAAACCTCTCATACAAGAATATGTACAGTTTTGCTCAAATCTCTTCAAATTCATATGTCAGCTAATGAAAAAATGGCAGAAATCTATGCTGCAAATCATATGACTTTGTGTGTCTTTAATTCAGTTCCTTTGGTTGGAAGGTTCTTGGATTCAAAGGAAAGTTCCTCCATTGACACCGCTCTGCACCAAAGCAAATAATGTCAAGACGCCTGTCAGATATACAAGCATAAGTAAGTTTTATTGCACTTGTGTGACTTTTTGTCATGTGTGGTGTCTTATTTACAGAAATATTGATGAACTTTAAAAAAATAAATAAAGGTACTTTATTGGCAGATTTCATGAAGAGCCTTTAACATCCATGGGACCTTTCCATTGCACAAAAGTAGCTTTATAGAGAAAAAAATGTGGTTGTTTTAAGAACTTTTCACTGAAAGGGAAACCTAAAACTTTATTTTAAAAAATCAGCATGACATTAGAAGAGATATCACTGCAAGTGGAAGGGAAGTTACTTTGATTAACATAAAAAAAATGATGTGCACAGTTAAATCATTTATTATAAATACTAAAAAATGTCATAAAAATAGAAGAACTGACCTTTTTTTTGTGTCATGGTGACTTTAAGAGTGTAACCAAAATGGTGAACATGATTTCACCAAGTACAACATGTTCCTGAATCAACATTTGTACTGATCCTGGAACACTATCAAAATCAAACAATCAGATGGGATTAAACTTAATAAACAGTTTATGTCAAGTTTAGGCTTACAACCAGGGTTAGGTGCTTCTACATCAGTATTATTCACCTATCATTTCCCACAGATTTTAGGGATAAGTTATGGGTAGAGTTAGGTTTAGGGGTAGGGATAGGACTAAATTTTCAGACAGGAATGTTGTTCCAGCATCAAAAAAATATGTTGACCCAGGAACATGTCTTGGCAAAATCACAGTGACCACGAAAAACACCGTTGCTTTGTGCACAGACTTATAGAGTTATATAAGTGATTTTTTTTTTTTTTGCTTCAGTTACATATATTAATATAATGTTATCTTTACCCTAGAGAAAGCGAAACCAAAAACTATAATTGATATTGCCAGATTACTGCAGCAAAAGACAAAGGAGACCAAAGAGAGGAAACAATCGGTGATCCCTGCTGCTGCATTGAAAGCTACAACCAAACCGGCTACACCACATCAATTGAATGACCAGAGTGATGCCAAAGCAACCATTGTTTCCAATGCAAAAGTTCAAACTTCTACCACTACCCTTCCAGCAATTGTTACTGTGGAATGTTCTTCAGAATCTGCTACTCTTGTGGACACTAAACCTGTTCAGTACATTGTAGATGTAGAAGCAGTTACAGGTTCTTCTCTGAATGTGGCCTCCAAATTGCCTGTAGCAGCGAGCAGAACTTTCTGTGAAACCACACCTGACACTGTCCTAATTGATTCTGCTGTGGATTTTGCATATTTAAAATGTGTTGACCAAATGGCCATGGAAGGTCTGCATAATAAGACGTACACTGAAATTTCAAATGCAACAGATGCAGCACCCAAAGCTGTTGATTCAGGTGTAGAGTCGCCCACTAGTAATGTTCCACAAGAGGCTTCAACTCATGAAGATATGACTACAAATATCAGTCGAGTTCCTGAGCTGTATTCAACAAACACCAAAGAAATCAGTCCATCTTCTGAGGATGTTGCTTCTGCCTCTAAAAAACTTACACCAAAAGTAGATGAAATAGTTAATATGCCTGAAGTTATGGTGACCTCCAAAGTTATGGCAAATTCTGAAGTTTCATCTGCGCATGAGGACGGTTATCTGGAAGAGTCGTTTTCTGATTCAGAAGTTGTTACAGTGACCAATGTATCAACGATTGTAAACACAGCACAAGTACAGTACTCTTCACAACCTTCTCAATCTCAAGACTTAATAGCTCCCAATTGGCCCTCAAATGTCAATGCAGACAAAACACCTTCTAGCCAAGAGATCATCAATCAGGCAGTCGGCTCATTTCCAGTTGGCGCAGCTGAGCCCATAATGGATATTTCCAGTGTTGAAGCTGTGGCAGTTGCCTGTGGTGAAGTTCCAACCCTTCGAGAAGTTTGTCATGAAGAAGCCATTCCAGTCTCTGACCCCATCGCCTCTTTATTTAAATCCACCGAGGATCTTCCTGTTGTTGAGACCATATCTGCGTCTCTAAGTAAAGCTGTAAAGGTAGATGATATGTCAGAAATGTCTGGTGATGCTCAAAGCTCCATCAATCTGAAGGACCCAATTCTAGCACAAACTGATGTTTTAGAGGAAGAGATGCAGAAAGAAGAAGCATTTGAAGAGTTGCCTGAGGGTATGTCATCCCTCCTGCATTCAGTGCCTACATAAATCCATATTTTTATTTTTTAAATTTTTTTATGCAACCTCCCCATTTTTTGTGGACAGTTATTTGTGGGAAAGTACTCCAAGATATTGCAAATGTTATATGTAAGCAATAAGGTACTCAAGGCTGCAATAAGGTACTCGAAGTCACTTATTCACGATACAGAACTTATTCACGATACAGCACTAGCCTCGAGTACCTTATTGCTTTTATAAAACGGTTACCACACAATACAAATATTAAAGCCAAGAAATATATGTATTAATGCAACTATGAAGTAAAATCATTAAAAGCCTTCCTTCCGCCAGATAAAATAGTCCCTGACCGTGAACAGCAACAGAAGTTACATTATTTCGCCATTAGATGGCGGCAAAGACCGTCTTTTTGACTATGTCACTCAGTATCGAAGACTTTTATATTGAAAAGACTGAATTTGTGAACACGGAACAAAACGCAACTGACAAATGCTTTGACTAGCGCTGTCAGTCACGGGAAAACCCCTTAACTGTTAAAAGGACAAGATATAGCAGCGGGCATTTAAACAGATGTTTTATTATGAACACAGGACTGACCTGAAGGAAAATGCTAAATCTGAATGCAGGTAATAAACTCACTCACTCGATCTCTTTCTCACAATACTCTTCTACAAAATACAGTAAGCTTTTATGAACAATATCAATTGTTGTGTTGTGTTGTGTAGTGATACACAGAACCGTTCGGTGAAGCGGTCATTGCTGTGTTTTATCGTGAATAAAACACAGCTATTGACCAATCAGAATAAATGACAGGAATTAACAGGAACTAATATACGATTCTCAAGCTCCAAAGACAGATGCAGTTTTCATAAATGCATATTTTTATGCAGTTCATTGTTGAAATACATTTACTTGCATCATTACTTTGCCTTTAAGATTTTTAGTTCAACACAGACTCATAAGCTTTAAATCTTAAATTTTTATATTTTAATGTTTTTGTTTGTACCTTGTCATGCTTGATGCATATCATGCATTTGTTATTATCATTTACTAAAATCCATTTATTTTATTACATTGCTGTCTGTATTGAATCAGGTGGTTTTCTCTGTGGTAAAGCCACAAAGTTGTGTAGGCTTTGTTTTCTTTTGAGCTATTCTGATCTTTACCACAAGAGGGTGGATTGATCTGTCTCTCTTTATTATGGCTTTTTATGCAAATATGTTTATTGTGATTAAGTTGAAATGTATTAATAGGTATAAATATTTTTACTTAAACACAAAATGTAGTAGAACTATAATTTGAATTTATCATCAAAGACAGAAAGCACATGTTAATCCTGGTTAATATTTTAGAATTATTGGATGTTGATGAGAAACAAATAACAGTGATTTCTCTCTCATCTGCAGCACAGCTTGATCCAATACAGAGACTCTTTCTCGACAAGATACGGGAATACTCCACAAAGAGCCAGTATGAAACACATTCCATAAATCAAATGGCATTAAAACATTCCATTCATTCCAACATCACATATTTTGAATACTGCATTTTCCACATTTAACCCTGTTTGTGTGGTCCATATAGAGCCTCTGGTGGCCTTGTAGATGCTGGACCAGAATATGAGAAAGCTTTCAATGAAGAACTAACCAAACTCCAGAGACTCTATGGGGGTGGAGACTTAAGCAAGTTCCCAGAATTTAGGTTCTCCGGTGCGTATATTTTTGCCTTTGTGTATTTAGAATGAATATTAAAGTTCAGATGATCTCAGAAACTTTTTTTTCCTCTTTTTTTCCAGAGCCTGTACTGGATGAAAGCAGCTCAAAATGAAAAGCACACCATGTCATGATAGTCTATTATATTTTAAAATGCAATATTACATCAGTTCATAAATGGTTAACTTATTTGCAGTTACAGAACTGTACACAGAAGAGAAAAAAAACGACGCAAAAAATAAAGTTGTTTGAACTTTGACATTTCCAGACTGTTCTTCATTTAATGAAACGTTCTGAATGACAATTTAAAATTGCCAAGCACCGTGAAAATATATATTTTATAATATAGCCTGCATGTTACATTGTCCCCACAGAAGTCTCCAGGGGGCGAGCACTTTTCCCTAAACAGCAATGTCTCCTCCCACCTCATAAATATTCATGAGCAAAGTTGCCTGCGTGCCGTTACGCTGTGACGACATGGAAGAACTGCGGGTCCCGATTGCTGCAGCCGCTTGTCATTGTGACGAAGATTGGCACTAAGGTAAGCTGTCACTCAAAATCTTCTTTTCCGACTCCCTATCAATCAGGCGATCTGGGCCGCACACTAAAAATGCACTCGGCACATAAGATCGAGCTTCCGTGGGAGGTGCGCGGTCAGGATGGTTTCAGCCTGAAATCAGATGTTTGGACGGCGGTTTCGGGGGAGATTTTCTGGCTCGACACACAGTCAAGGCCCAGCTCTTTTTTTTTATGATCTTTTGTAGAAGTGCGAATGGCGGCGGCACTGGTGGGGAGGGATAGTCCGATGTCCCTTAGATTGATTGATAGGCGATTATGGGCAGGCTTTTTATTATATTTAAAGAGACAGAGACGATAATTTTATAAGTCAGCGAAAAGTCAAGAAGGCTGATGTTTTTCGTTATGACGTAGGTTACGTACTATAATTGTAAATTGATTGCGCCAGCGGATCTTATGTGTGTGTGGCGCTTCGAATAAAACACTACATAGATATGAACATATATAGGCAATGGGTTAGAGAGGCTCAGTGCAAACATGGCGCCTACAGTAAGAGAGAGGATGAGATACAGTCATCTGTGGCTGAAGAAATAGACGAAGAAGATATAAGACCACATTACGAGAAATTAATCATTCCGGGACGTTAATAAGCAAATCGATTGTGTTTTTAAATGTAGATATTTTCTGTTGTTCAAACCCAATCACTCAGTGAAGTAGTATTGCGGTGCAGATACATCACGACGGCGATATTTAACGATGTTTCTATTTATATCTCGTCTGATCGCAAAGACCACTGCAGATGTTTGTCCAATTCAAGTTTATTTTGAAGAACATGAATGTTATTCTATAAATAAAACAAGACTTTATGCCTCGTTTTTGTCACTTATATGAAGCGCATAAACTTTTGATTCACAGCGCGTGAAGAAAAAAAACTTTCTTTTTTNTTTAATTTATGAATATATATAATATATATATATATATATACACACTCAATTTAATAATAACATGTCAAATTTGTTTAAATTAAACAGGTATTTTTAACGCTTTTTGTTATAATCATTTTAAGGGGAGAAACTACAGGCAAAACACTGTTTTTTCAGGCACCTGTCAATTTTGAGATTTTGTGCTTTTTGGCTGTTCATAAAGTGTTATTTCAGACTGGTGGAAAGAAAACATACAAATTACACTTTTAACTGTATATTTTATAGCACTTTATCTATTTGCGTCTGTAGATTTCAGTTACAGTAAATATCTTTAAAGGCCGTTTTCTCAAAATGAGTCACAAATCTTAACAAACTTCAGTTTTATTCCTGTCTATTTTCTGAAGGTTTTTACAGAGGGATTTGTTGATATATAATTTGCCTGATTTTATACATTTTATTCCTAAAAAATTGTGAAAATATATATTTTTTCTAGCTGTTGATAGTATTTTCTGATTTATGGAGTGATAAAAAGAGATTCCCAAAATTCCCTCTGTAAAAACCTGTCCAAAAAATAAAATGAGAATTTTGAACTTGACGTCGTCCAATATTCAGATTTTTGCTCTAGAAATGTATGCAAATTTGCACATATTTAATTAGATAATGCCTCATTTGCATATTTAAACATAACATTTTTTAAAACTTGCAATACAAAACATGTTTGTAATTTTTAATGTAATCAATCAGCTGGGGAAAGTATGGTGATATCTAGTAGTTGATTTTTTTACCCTATTCACCTGGGGTGTCTCACCTTAAACATTTGAAAACAAAATGCTAATTATTCAGTTAGTTAAGGCTGACAGTAAAACTTCCGTTATTTGTCTAAAAAAATCGGCCAGATATCCGCTTTAATAAGGATAATATAGCTTTGAATATTAATTATTTGGCCTGGACTATGTTTACATGTACATCAGTATGTCAGTAAAACACTAAAGGGTCCTTATGCTATAAAAGTTTTAGAAAATTAATACAATTATGTGTTATACACCTACAGATCAGATCATATTCGATGCTTATATCAGCATATTGTTCATTTTCCACTATAGAGTAAAGAGTGGCAGGTTTGAATGCTGTTTGGTAGTTCTTCCACATAAATGTTTCTCTTTGTTGTGGCAGTTTAGTGGTGCTAAAGATCAGCTTTATAGAATGCCCAAGCATTGTCCCCGGCAACAGTAACTATGATGACATCCCCATCGGTGTCCATGGAGGATTACCAGGAGGCTGAACAGGTTTGTGTTGCCAAAGAGCGAGTAGCTCTTTACACAGCCAATGGAATACTGTTTTTGTTTTGTGTGTGTTTAATCAACCTTTTAAAGGGATAGTTCACCCAAAAATGGAAATTATCCCATAATTTACTCACCCTCAAGCCATCCTAGGTGTATATGANATATGACTTACACAGCCGAATACAAATAATATATATAAATATAATCATAATATATTTATAATATAATATAATAAATATATTAAGTAATATCCTGGCTTTTCCCAGCTTTGAAATGGCATTGAATAGTGCCCGAGTTTTTGAAGCTCCAAAAAGCACATCCATCCATTATAAAAGTGATCCATACGACTCCAGTGGCTTAATGACTTCTGAAGTGAAGCAATTTTTATTTTTATTTTTTTTTTGAAAAATATCCTTTATAAACTATAATCACTGGCTTCCGGCAACAGCCATACGTGCTTTCATTAAAGAGTTATGTGGTTTTTGCGCAAGGTGTCTATTCTCATCTATGCTTACGCTACTCCTACGTCATACATCGGGTCAGAGGTCACCCTTTCGCTGGAACTCGACTCTCTCATGAACGCGCGTACGGCCATTGCTGGAAGTCACTGATTATAGTTTATAAAGTTTTAAATATGGATTTTTTTTTAAAACCCATGCTTTGCTTCAGAAGGCATTTATAAACCCACTGGAGTCGTATGGATTACTTTTATGATAGATAGATGTGCTTTTTTGAGCTTCAAAAACTCGCGCACTATTCAATGACATTACAAAGCTGGGAAGAGCCAGGATATTATTTAATATAACTCTGATTGTGTTCGGCTGAAAGAAGAACGTCATATACACCTAGGATGGCTTGAGGCTGAATAAATTATACAATAATTTTCATTTTTGGCTGAGCTATCCCTTTAAATAAAGTGATAAACATCTTTTTATTGCAATAAAAAAAAATCTATAAAAGTTTTGTAAACATGCAAGTCTAACATCTCACACTCTGTGATTGATTTCTTGTGAATTCTGGGAAGTCTGACCTCTGCGGTATCGGATGGAGCGATAGAGAGACTCGAGACTAACCCGAGATTTTCCAGCAGTCGTGAAATATTTTTAACATCTCCCCCTTTTCAATCAACACTATTGTTGCTCTCCATCACATGCACTCAATCATGTGGGCCTGTCCAACTATAAAGTACAAAGAAAAAACTGTACAAATGAGAAAAGAAACCAACACTCTGTATAATGTATTATAATTTTTAATGTATGAATAGATACTTGCATTATAATTATCCAAGAAATCTGGATCAGTGTTATTTTAGTATCATTGAGATACTTTTAGATTTTTTATTAATTTAAATGAGTTTTTATATATTCCATTTTCATTTGAGTAATTTTGTTGTTTTTGACATTTTAATCTTTACATATATATATATATGTGTGTGTGTGTGTGTGTTGCCTTGACAATTAGTTGCTATAAAATTAAAGTTTTTTTATATTTTTCTTTATTTTAGTTAACGTTTATTGTATTTCAAGTAACGGAAATGTTTTTAGTTTCAGTTTTAGTTAACTATAATAACCCTGATCTGGATATTTTGCATGTTGAGTCAAACAGTCACTCAAGGTATTTCTGTATTTCCTCTGTTTTTCAGATAAATAGTCTGAAACTAATGTGTAAAACCATTCTGTTAAATCTGTGAAACCTTTCTAAATCTGACAGACAAAGATAGAGTAGTCTGAGATTTGAGAGAGAAGCGCCTTTATTAAAAATGAGTTTTCGTTACATGATTTGAAACCCCATGTCGACCCTTAGGGTCTCGTCGACTCTGGGCTCTGCGCTGTGACAGAGAGGCTGTGTTTCTCAGAGCAGCCCACACACGGACGTTACCGCCCGCAGACATGCCAGCTGACATTGCTAACTTTCGCATACCTCACACATCTTCATTCTCTGCCCCCTCCCACCCCCTGCTCCTCTGTCCCATGCAGATGCAAGTGGGAGAACAGACAGCGGGACAAGTGGAGGAGAGGTTGGAGGAAGAGGAGGAGGAGGAGGAGGAGAGAGAGGAAGAGGAGAGCAGCTCGGCACCGTCTGAGCCACAGTCTCCTATGGAGGTCTACAAGACGGCCATTTACAGGTAACTTCCTTTTTTTCTTGTTTTTAAAATTGTATTTGTGTTCAAAAGAACATTTGATGTGTGAACGATGTGTTTGTTGACTGTCAGACACCCCTTGTTCCCCCTGTTGGCGCTGCTCTTTGAGAAATGCGAGCAATCCACTCAGAGCTCGGAGTGCGTGACCTCGGCCAGTTTCGATGTGGATATCGAGAACTTTGTGCGAAACCAGGAGAAAGAAGGCAAGGCGTTCTTCAGTGAGGACCCCGATTTGGACAATCTGGTAAGAAGCACCTTGCCATAAAACTGTAGTACTGATCAATTATTTAAACAGGTTTTTAAAATATTTACACTACCGTTCAAAAGTTTGGGGTCAGTAAGATGTTTTATATGTTTTAGAAAGAAGTCTCTTATGCTCACCAAGGCTGCATTTATGTGATCACAAATACAGAAAAATCAGTAATACTGTGAAATATTATTTCAGTTTAATATAACTGTTTTCTATTTGAATATATTTTAAAATGTCATTTATTCCTGTGATGCAAAGCTGGATTTTGAGCATCATTACTCCAGTCTTCAGTGTAACATGATCCTTCAGAAATTATATGAGGATTTGATGCTCAAGAAACATTTCTTCTTATTATTGTTATCAATATTGAAAACATTTTAATATCAATGCTTCGGTAGCAGTCGATTGGATATTTAAAGTATTAGTTCACTTCAGAATTAAAATTTCCTGATAATTTACTCCCCCACATGTCATCCAAGATGTTTATGTCTTTCACTTGAAGAATTGAAAAGGACAGGCTTTAGTTTTTAGTGCTTTATTTTTAATTTATTTTGACAAAATGGTATAGAATTTTGATTTCTACCTTAACATTCAAATAATTACCAGTTTAATGAACATTATTATAAGTATTTGTGCTAATTTAATACTTTTTACACACTCGTTTGAGTCCATCTGGATCTACATGATTGGTGAGGAAATAAAAAGTTATTGATTTTGAGTTTGGTTTTTAAAACATAAGGATGTCGTACAGTGGGTTCAGTGTATGTTTCTGATGGTGTCTGAACACTTGTTGAATGTACGGTACGCTCTCACTGGGCTCAGATGGTGAAGGCCATTCAGGTGTTACGGATTCACCTGCTGGAGCTGGAGAAGGTTAATGACCTGTGTAAAGATTTCTGCAGCCGCTACATCGCCTGCCTCAAGACCAAGATGAACAGTGAGACTCTGCTCAGCGGGGAGCCAGGAAGTCCCTACTCCCCAACACAGACACAGGTACGTTCAGAGACACTGTAGAAATCTGTCTCCATCTTCGCTCAGAAAATAACCCTTGTGCACGTGTTCTCCTCGCAGCCGCCCAACTCGTTCTCTGGAGCCATGAGTTCACAAGGTATTGTAGTACCAGCGTCGGCTTTACAACAGGGCAACGTTACTGTCACAACTGTAAACCCTACACAGGTGGTAACAGGTTTGTTGATTGTTTTACTCTGTTTCTTAGTCTGTGTTCATCATCTGTTTCACATTTGTCATCCTAAGTTTTTTCTGCACTGCATATCACATATCATTATGGAAGTAAAATGGGTTGCAAACAGTGTTTCATGTTCAACTTAATGATACAGTACAACTGATAGCTTAAATGTAATGGATAAGTTGCCCCTCTCCTGTATTGGGGTAGAGAAAGTAATATAGTGCAATGGCAATTTTCAGCAGCCATAGAGTGCAAAAGTGCCCGTCCCCTTTTTCAGCAGCGTCGGTTCCAGTCCGGAAGTATTTTTTCCATTAATTTCTCCCATAAGGATTAAAAAAAGTCTTCGTTAAAGCATTTTACGCCATGAACCAAGCCAATGAGCTATGAGGTGAATCATAACATAAAGTTTGAATCAAAAAGGTATTTAAAAATCAGACAAAAATACAAAGCTACAAGACTGTGTACTTAACAGCTTTAGTTAGGGAAAGAACTACAATCCCATGAAGCATTGCGAACAGTTAATAATGTTGGAGAATATAAAATTAAAAATATAAAAAAGGTTTATTGTAAAATATGATTACATGTAAACATACAGATTGATCGTATCTTCTTCTGCACTTTTTACTGGTTGCAAACGGCGTTGGATTACCGCACATGCCCCCTTCTGGATTGGAGTGTGGATTGCCTGTGACCGGCTGTAATTGTCCTGTAACTGCATGAACCGAACCGTGACGCCCCTAAAATATATATACATATATATACGTATATGTATATACACACACACACATACGCATATATATTTAAGTATTTTGAGATGCCGACTCAATTACATCATTTGTAGTGCTTCGTGGTAGTGGGCGGAGCTCAAGAGACTTTTTGGCACATTTAGCTTGTTTTGACTCTCTGATTGGTGGAATTTTCTCTACAGCATCATGGTTAATGTAGTTTTCCACCACAAATTCCGCTCTTAAATGATTATTTTAAAACTAAGTTGATATAATGCTGCCTGATGGCTTCAACAGAAGCAAATACCATCGATTAACTACCTCGTACCTCACCGTAGGTTTGTCTTTAAAGGTTTCAAAATAAAATCAATTTCCCTTTGGGAAAAATGAATGGAGTTTTTACTTCTGGAACCCGACTGTTGCAATCTGTTACTCCAGTCTTCAGTGTCAAGTGACCCTTCAGAAATCATTCTGATATGCTGATTTGGTGCTCGAGACATTTCTTTAGTATTATTAATGTTGAAAACAATTGTGCTGCTTAATTATTTTTGTGAAAACCGTGATACCGTCTTTTATAATTATTTGATGAATAGAAAGTTTGAAATGTTTTTTTTTTTTTGTAACAATGTAAATCTGTACTACCACTTTTGATCAATTTAATATGTCCTTGCTGAATAAAATAATTCAGAAAACAAAAAAATCTTACTAAGCTTAAACCTTTGAATGCTAGTGTATATTAAACACGTTTCTTCATTCTCACATTTCGTGGTATATTGACTCTGTGAGCTTGTGTTGGTTTTGCCCAGGTGGTACAGTATATCAGCCCGTTACAGTTGTTACTCCACAGGGGCAGGTGGTCACACAGACTCTGTCACCTGGAACAATACGCATCCAGAACTCACAGGTGAGAGATCATCACCAAACTGTATTCAGAGTTTCTTTGATCGGCTCTAGATGTGCTGATCCAACTATTTCGCAGCACAGCTTCATAATCTATTACAGTATGAATGGCATTAGCGCACATGCACACACTCAAGACGGCCGCATTCGTTTGCCCACAGCTTCAGCTACAGCTGAACCAGGATCTGAGCTTTTTCAGTCAGGAGGACAGCTCGTCTAAGGCCAAGAGAGGCATCCTGCCCAAACACGCCACCAACGTCATGCGTTCTTGGCTCTTCCAGCACATCGGTGTAAGTCATATTCTTCTGTCCTTCACTGTTTTATTATCTTGGGCCAGTGTAAAAGCCTATTCACCGAAGAGTGATCGATCACAGATGATTTTTCACTATTCACACAAAGTCATCAAATCCTCTATTTTTTTTTTTTAACCCCTGTAGTATGAAGACAATTATTCACAATCTGATCAAGTAGTAAAATCAAGTGCCATCCTTTTTTTTTTTTTTTGCACTGAATATCCCCTCACATTATGGGTTGTAAACAGCGTTTCATGTTCACTTAAATAATAAATAAAGTATAACTAATAGCTTAAATGTAATGGAGAAGTTGCCACTCTCCTGTATTGGGGTAGTAAAAATAATTTAGTGTGATGGGTGAAATGTTAGTAGTAGTAATAGTAAATTATTAAAATAGCTTATAAAAATGTACAATAGTAAATAATAATAAATATGGTCCTAGGTAGGTATAAAGTATGTACACTACTGTTCAAAAGTTTGGGATTGGTCTCTTATGCTCACCAAGGCTGCAATTGTTTGATCAAAAATACAATAAAAATTGCATTATGTTGAAATATTATTACAAAATAAAAGAACAGTTTTCTATTTGAAAATATTTTAAATCGTAGTTTATTCCTTTGTAATTTATCTCCAGTCTTCAGTGTCACATGATCCTTCAGAAATCATTCTATTATGCTGATTTGCTGCTCAAGAAACATTTCTTCTTATTATCAATGTTGAAAACAGTTGGGCTGTTTTAATATTTTTGTGGAAACCATGATACATTTTTTCATGATTATTTGATGAATAGAAAGTAGAAAACAACAGCATTTATTTAAAAAAGATTATTTTTGTAACAATGTCTTTGCTGTAACTTTTGATCAATTTAATGTCTTTAATGAATAAAAGTATTAATTTCTTTCAGATTTTTTTACTGAGATTCATACAAAAACGCTGATTCATCCAGCATTGAAACAAGTGAACAATTTATGAGCGAATTGAATCATTCATTTGATTTTTTTCACATCGTTTTTTTTTTTTTAATAATTCAAGTTAATTAAATATTTTTTAAATACACTGTTTTGTGTAGTTGTCTATTCAGAATCGTGAGAGAATCGTGATCTCTCTTTTAAAGTCCCCCTGTAGGCAATCATTTTATCCCTTAAAACTCATCTTTGATCCCCAAAATGACATATTTAAATATTTTTCCTGTGAAAAAAAATTCTTCATGCCTTAAAGAAACACTCCACTTTTTTTGAAAACAGGCTAATTTTCCAACTCCCCTAGAGTTAAACAGTTGAGTTTTACCGTTTTCGAATCCATTCAGCCGATCTCCGGGTCTGGCGGTACCACTTTTAGCATAGCTTAGCATAGTTCATTGAATCTGATGTTGAAAAAATGACCAAAGAGTTTCGATATTTTTCCTATTTAAAACTTGACTCTTCTGTAGTTACATCGTGTACTAAGACCGGATGGAAAATGAAAAGTTGCAATTTTCTAGGCTGATATGGCTAGGAACTATACTCTCATTCTGGCGTAATATTCATGGAACCTTGCTGCTGTACCATGGGTGCAGCAGGCGAAACGATATTACGCGCAATGATATTTCCGTCGGTCTTAGTACACGATGTAAATACAGAGGAGTAAAGTTTTAAATAGGAAAAATATCGAAACTCTATGGTCATTTTTGAGCGAGATGCTAACGGTCTAATCAGATTCAATGAACTATGCTAAGCTATGCTAAAAGTGGTACCGCCAGACCCGGAGATTGGCTGAATGGATTCGAAAACGGTAAAACTCAACTGTTTAACTCTAGGGGAGTTGGAAAATGAGCCTTTTTTCAAAAAAAGTGGAGTGTTCCTTTAAGATAGCTTGAATGTAACTCTACAACCTTGCCTCATTTAGTATACACAGGTCTATGAATATGCTAATTAGCCCTGCCTCCACTCACTTGCACAAGCTCAGAGATCCAGTTGGTCAACTTAATGAGGTAAACGCTGCACAATGGCATCACTTTTTACAACGTTGGACACATAGTGGTAATTAATATAATTAGCCTTTTGTTTGACTACGTTATCAAACAGCTAATAATGTGTTGCTAATGTTACACAAACCATGTTCCCGTTCACTACCTCAGAATCGGACAGCTGCCTTCTAATGATCAGTATCCTTACAAACGGTTTGAACAACGTCCGTGGAGAAAGGCATACAGTGTAGTTCATCATAACATCGTAATATACATCATACACCCGCTATATTGCTAATTCTTCACGATTTTTCATATCAACAGAAAAATATATCGGGATAACCTGTTCGCTGTTAATGATGTGCTAAAGCCTGCAGGCACTTTGACGTGATTGGTTACAAGGTAGTTTGTGATGTCACAGACACCAGCGATTTCAAACCGCGGGTTTGAGACTCTTTTTTTCACTGCAGTTTTAAGGAGAAAATACGCAGCAATGGTGTTGACTGATGAATTTGCACATGGTTTGTCTCAACGCATATTAAAAACACCACAGACATATAAACAACAATAAAAACTTGATTTTTTGGGTCTTTAAACAAAAAAATTGTGATTCTGAATTTATCCAGAATCGTGCAGCTATAAAAATAACCAATTTTTTATGTAAAATCTTTATTAAATTGTTTTAATGTAGCTGAAAACAAATTTTAATTGTAGTGCTGTTTACTGAATCTGCTTATATACAGTTGCAAGAAAAAGTATGTGAACCACTTGCAGAATCTGTGAAAATGTGAATAATTTTAACAAAATAAAGGAGATAATACAAAATGCATGTTATTTTTAATTTAGTACTGTCCTGAGTAAGATATTTTACATAAAAGATGTTTACATATAATCCACAAGACAAAAAAATTGCTGAATATATTAAAATAACCCCATTCATAAGTATGCGAACCCTTGATTCTTAATACTGTGTGTGGTTACCTGGATGATCCACGACTGTCTTTATGTTTTGTGATGGTTGTTCATGAGTCTCTTGTTTATTCTGAACAGTTAAACTGAGCTCTGTTCTTCAGAAAAAATCTCCAGGTCCTGCAGATTCTTCAGTTTTCCACCATCTTTTGCATATTTGAACCCTTTACAGCAGTGACTGAATGATTTTGAGATCCGTCTTTTCACACTGAGGACAACTGAGGGACTCAAACACAACTATTAAAAAAGGTTCAAACATTCACTGATGCTCCAGAAGGAAACACGGTGCATTAATAGATTGGGGGTGAAAACATTTGGAATTTGAAGATCAAGGTAAATTGTATTTAATTTGTCTTCCGGGAAACATGAAAGTATCTTCTGTTGCTTCCGAAGGGCAGTACTAAATGAAAAAAATTTATATTTAAACAAAATAAGAAAAATTTGGACATCTTCATCCTGTTCAAAAGTTTTCACCCCCCGACTCTCAATGCATCGTGTTTCCTTCTGGAGCATCAGTGAACGTTTGAACCTTTTTTAATAGTTGTGTTTGAGTCCCTCAGTTGTCCTCTGTGTGAAAAGACGGATCTCAAAATCATTCAGTCACTGTTGTAAAGGGTTAAAATATGCAAAAGATGGTGGAAAACTGAAGAATCTGCAGGACCTGGAGAATTCACATACTTTTTCTTGCAACTGTATAATGAAAACTTCACATTATCAGACCACAGAGCTACTTAAGCTGAGAAAACATGTTCTTACAGCTTGAATTCAAGTTGATTTTGTCCATAAGAACTGCAGTGAGCTTTTTTTTATATGTATAGATGAATTAAGTGTGGATGACTGGCTTGTGAAGCAGACACACACATACATTCACACTTTCACAAATGTCAGCTGCTCATATGACTGAGCTTCTGGAGACGCTGCACTGATCGCTGAAGATCCTGGCGGGCAGCTTTTTTCTGTCAGGCGTCTGTTTATACGAGTGGCCCACAGAGAGACATTGTTCAAATGAAGTGGAGAAAGAGAAAGTTAACATATAGTGCAAAAATACAGACACTTTCCAATAGAGAGAAGGTGTAAGACAATCTTATTTTTGTCCCACCCAGCACCCCTATCCTACAGAAGATGAGAAGAAACAGATTGCCCTGCAGACCAACCTCACACTTCTGCAGGTTAACAACTGGTGAGTTATCACACTTGATACATACAGTATGTAGGCTCAGTGTAATCATCTAGATTGCCTCTGATTGGCTCTATGTCTCCAGGTTTATTAATGCTCGGCGACGGATCCTTCAGCCCATGCTGGACGCCAGCTCCTCAGACACACCCAAGAGCAAAAAGAAGACGCCCCAGACACGCCCCCTACAACGCTTCTGGCCCAACTCCCTCGCCTCCTCTGTGACCCAGCAACAGGTCACCATGGAAGATGGTACGACATCATAGATTAAAACAGCACAGAGTATTAGTTTAGTTTGAGGGCGCAGTTTTACATTTTAAGTTGTGAGAGGGGTGATTTCCATTTCACAACTCACAATGTTAAAAGGTTAGTTCACCCAAAAATGAAAATTTTGTCATCATTTACTCACCCTCATGTCATTCTAAACCCGTAAGATTTTAGTTCATCTTTAAAACACAAATGAAGATATTTTAATGAAATCTGAGAGATTTCTGTCCCTCCATTGAGTCTACACAACTACCACTTTGACGCTTCAAAAAGTTCATAAAGAGATCGTAAAACTAATCCGTATGAATTGAGAGGTTTAGTCCAAATTTTCGGAAGAGACATGATCGCTTTCTATGATGAACAGATTGAATTTAGGCTTTTATTCACATATAAACATTCATCAACTCACAAATCATTTGTGGGTAAATGGAAGCTCAAGCATGTTCACTTGACTTGCGAGAACCAATGAGGTTCATTCTCGTGTGTTACGCAGCACGTTTGAGCTTCCGCAAGAACCACTGAGGTTTGTTTATATGTGAATGTGGTATATATGTGAATTATACGGTTGTCATACTCAGGTACCATGGTAACAGTCGGTGTGGGTGAGGACGGACTACAGACGCTTTCATCAGATGGAGCTACGCTGGCCATGCAGCAGGTCATGATGGGAGGTCACAGCGAGGATGATGACGACGAAGATGACGAAGAGGACGAGGAAAATGATCCTTCTCACTCCGACATGACCAGGCTGGGCCTGGAGACCAGCGACTCGCTGTAGTAGGACTCAACCACACACACACTCACAGTAATGTATAATGTATAGAGAGAGACGTTTAAGGAGCATCAGAGCACTAAGTGAGAGACATTCACACATACACCTCGGCTGACGTGTTGAAGGTCACAGCACACATCCTCAAGCTGTCAAACAGCTTGTTTGGAGTACAGAGAAAAGGGCTTAAAGCCACACACACCGAAACAACCCCACACACCTACACACACAGGTCAAAAGCCAAGACACAAGCACAAGTCTCTCTCACGGCGGAACACACAAATCATTTCCGACGCAGTTAGCCGAGTGCACTTTTTGTATGATACTGTAAACTTAAAGAAAGTGTTCAAAGCACATTTTGAAAGAGCTAAAAGGAAGGAAATAAAAAATAGTGATGCTGGATGATTCAGTTGTACTTATCCTCATGGTCTCGGATACTACGACAATGAGATTTCGTCTCTCGCATGCCTGTGTTTGCTTTAATCAGGCACCAGGAAAAAGAAGGAGCTATTTTTATAGTACACTGTCACAAAAGATCGGTGCCAATCTGTTTGTTTTTCCCATTTGTTTGTTTTGCTCTGGTTTGCTATGTTTTGTAAGGAGTATTTATGTATGAAAAAGACAAAAAAAAAACACTTTTAATGTGCGGGAGGTTTGTGGGAACTACTTAGTACAAAGTACAAAGAATGACTTATACTGTACGCTGAAGGCATAAACTCTGAAGCCTTACGTTTTACATTTCTAATGCCGCAATGTGAGACGATCTCCGATGTCACTTCCTGTGCAATCGACATGGAAACCGTGTCCAAAAATGATATTTTGCGAGGTTGTGGTTATTGTTTGCGACATTCAATGCCTGTAATTGTTGTATGAGAAGGAAATGTTATTGCTTTTTTATGATTATATTAACAGAAGTTGAACAGAGAAGGACGTCAACAAGACTTTGTATTTATGTATATTTTTCAGCAAAGGGACTCATCCTTGATGTTAAACCCCTTCAGCTCAAACATTTATGACTGATTTCTTTTTTTATTCTGTGTTAACATGGACAATTCCTAGAGTTTTCGCAGGAAAACATGTTTTTCACCATAACCAAGTGGATAAAACAAATGTTTTCAATATTTAAGGATTGATTGCATGTGTTTTCATTTATTATTGTAAAGAAACATACAATATTATTTTTAGAAACATACTGTATGCTCACAAATAGAAATACAAATCTATCAGTGTAAACCCCATGAGATTGGTGCAGTTGAGCTGATAGTAAAATGTTCATGCCATATTTCAATACAATAGAAGCTGATATCAAATTTGGATTATGTCCCAGGTTCTTCTTTTTACAGCTGTCACTTAATTGAACTCATGTGAAATAACTATAAAACAGGATATATGCATATTCAATATGTGCTTTAGGCTGTCAGTACTGAGCGGCTTTTCATTTCCAGCAGTAGTCTTGTGATGCCATCGGTCAGATGACTAACCCAAAAGGAGAAAGTCAACTCCGTTAGCTTAGCATGGGGAGGTTTAAATGCTGCACTTTGGGCGTTGAGCATTTTTCTCTTTTCTCTCTCACACAAACACAGATTTGCCTTTCAGACTCTTCATTTTGTAATAAAGAACACTGTACCTGAAGGACACTTTGTTGCGTGTGATTTCATTTGTGTGTGCATCCTGTAGTATGACATCAGAGGTCATGAGCTGCATTCATGTCAGGGCCGAGAGAGTATTTTTAGTATAACCTTGACTGAGTCTGGTGTGTAAACAAATAAATCATTTGACTTGGGGTGAAATTGTGTAGTTCATGGAAAGTGGGGAAAAAATGGTGTTTGTTTATTATTATTTTGGTCCATTTTTCATATGGATTTGTTACTCTGGTTTAGCATTTACTCAATAGTGGAAGGCAAGAATACAGAGATTTGGAAGAGCAGAATAGAGACTTAGGGTACATTTACAAGCCAACGATGTACCAAAAACAGAAACGTTTTTCCATTGTGCTTCCCATTCACACACATCCACGGAAATGATTAAAAACATTGTATTATCCTGCCAGGCCAGTAGTTGGTGATGTCACTTTGTAAAGATACTCTACGCGTTTTTGTAATTTAAACAAAGCTGATAATGGTATTGATTTTAAAAACTTGCACTATGAAACCCGTTTTATAAAGATTGAATTTTTAGGCCCCCAAAACGCTATTGTCGTGTAACCGAATGGCCAAAATGCATAAAAAGTTTTCCGTTTTTAGTTGAAAATGGCGTTGTGTAAACGGCCCCTTAAGAACATCATTTTAATAAGTGTCTTAATAACGTTAATGAATTTAATGAGAATGGTAAATGCATCACATTAGTGTGTACATTTGGCCTTGCATACAAAAATATATGCACTAAAACATTTCAACATGCTTGGATAAATAAATGATAAATATTTGGACCCAAATAAACAAAAAACGTACAATAAATAGCATGTTACAAATAAACTTTAAATTACAAAAAAATATATATATATTTTTACTGTATTTTTGTTCTGGTCAGGATAATCAAACTAACATGGCTTATGAAGGGGAATCATGTCATAGTAATGTGACAGACGCATATACAGTATATATATATATATATGCCTCTGTCGTACTATATGACATGATTCTCCTTCATAAGCCATGTTGGATAAGGTCATGTCAGATGTTAGGTATGGAAATATGTGAGTCAGCAGAAGCTCGTCCACCATGAGATGCTCAACGACGCTGATCCTCTTCTTTCTATTAAAAAATAAATCAGTTAAATTAAAACTCTTATTTGCATTTCTTAAATACCAGTGTATCAATACATATACTATAAAACTTTAAAATCAAATGACTTGAGCATGAAATTAAAACCCAATATACAACTAGGAATAAAAAATATATATTCAAAACAAATGGTGTGAATGGAGTCTGTATTGGGCATGTGGCTAGATGAACTGCAGAAAGTTTGAGAAGGTGCAGAGCAGTACAACACAATCACCACGAGATGACTCCAGTGTTCCAAAAACCACTTCAAATGTCAAAAACACCCTGAGGAGCTGAAAATCTGTCAGTTATTCATCAGCACAAACACACTTGCCAATGATCAACCAAGACAGCTGAGAAAAAGAGTTAATGGAATATAAATCCAAGTGCTAATTATCCAATGAGAATAAAGTTCATTGTCTTCTTGTAACTGAATGTCACTCCCCCAGGCTCTGTTACTTACTCAGAGGCTTAGGTAACTATGACTCTGTAATTTACAGTTATTATTTACTAATTTTTTCCCATTTTGTAAATAAGGAAGTGTATGGTTTTTTGTTTAGTTTGTTTGTTCTTTTAACCCCTTAGCATTCCTGTAAAATTTGCCTAAAACGCCTAAAAAAAGGCATACCCAAAGTAAATTGCATGCTGTTCTTGAACCATTTGGAGTATATGCATGGTTTTGTTTTTTTTTTAAAGGTATGTGTACCGTGGCCGATACAGTGGAATGTTAACAGGTTAAAGAAAAACTGTTCTTTACCTCCATTTGTTGCTGAATCCATGTGAGAGCTTCAGTTATGCTGGTGTAAATGCCTGGTTTGTTTTTTTGTCCACAGTTTTCTGCCCAGCTGGCTGTCCCCACCAATGTCCACCCGGACCCCTGACAGGCCAGCGGCCCTCCGTTGTCACCCTACAGACAGAAGATTAAATTAAGATGCAAATACTTTCAAGTGTACTTGTTTCAATAATGGCTACTGTAGTTTATTGTAGTTTAGACACACAGATGCAACACCTGACATGCTCCAGCACCACCCTCCAAGTATCCTGCACAGACGTTCCATGAGGTCAGACCCGGTCTCCGGCATTTTCTGCTGGACAGTAATGGGACCTGAGTGACTTGTAGGGACACACTGGTCTCTCCTGCACAAGACACACATGTGCAATCCAAAGAGTCAATTCCAAAAATACAAAACGATATAGTCCTCAACATGTCTAGCATCTTCAAAAGCTGTGAAACGTGTTTACCACAAGCATTTGCAGAAGAAATACCAGTCATTTAGGAGCTGCTTTTTTCTTCATTAAATGTATTTAAAAGTGTACTAACAGCTGTTGGATCCACACTCACCATCATCCACTGTGGCTCCCCACCCTGAGATCAAACACATCTGTCCATCCTCAAAGCTCTCGCTGTAATTAGGCAAACAGATAGGGGCTACTTGGTCTGGGGCAAAAAAAAGGAGATACTTTTTGTTAAAATCATGCTTTTAAACCCATATTTTACAAATATTTCAGCCAGTGACAAAGTAAATTCTTACCGTTAAAGGACAGAGGTAGTTTAAGCTTTATTAGCGCTATGTCATAGCTGAGTCCTTCTGGCCTGAAGTTGGCATGGTAGATGATTTTCTCCACAGAGAGAGCCTTTGATCCACTCAATGGCTGGTCTATCATCCCAGCATGCACTGTCCATGACACTGGCTGAGCAAAACTTTGAACAAAAAGAATCACAAATATAATTACTGGACCATCATAAACTAATCTTGATGAGAAAATCAAACATGATTTTGAACCAACATCACCTCATAATGTTGATTCAATGATATTATCATTGATTTATTGATGAAATCTCAACATTGTTTCAACATTAACTGAGGGTGCAAAAGTGATGTTGAAAAAATATCACTTCGTAATGCTGAATCAATAATACTACCATTGATTTGTGGTTGAAATATCAACATTGCTTCAACATTAACTGAGGGTGCAAGAGTGATACTGAAGCAACATCATTTTGTAACATTAATTCAATGCAAATAGAGTTGATGCATCAACACTGACTCAACATTGTTTCAATTCTTACATGTTATCTGGGTCTAGACCAGCACCAGGTCATCATAAACCAGTCAGGAATGGCACATAATCAGTATAAACCAATATAAGCCCAGAATAAATTACTGTAGACCAGCACAGAACCAGTATAAACCAGCCTGGACCAACACCAGACCATCACAAACCAGTCTGGATGGCACATAATAAGTATAAACCAGACTTGACCAATATAAGTCCAGAATAACTCAATGTGGACCAGCACAGAACATGTATAAACTAATCTGGACCAGCACCAGACCATCATAATTCAGTCTGGACCAGCACAGAACATGTATATACCAGTCTGGACCAGTATCCGACTAGCATAAAACAGTCTACCCAGCTAACAGAATTTTGTTATAAGAACATTCTCTAAATATTCAGTGTTGGTTCTGGGAACATTAAAAATGTCCAGTTTTCTTGACGTTACAGGAACGTATTTATAAGGTATAATGTTCCTCAAACATTCTTTCAACTTAATTTTGATCTCAAATTTAACATTGTAGGAACATTGATTTATAACATTCCAAGAACATGAAAATGTTCAGTTTCCTTAATGTTATTTAAAGGTTATTATGATGTTCCTGAAACATTCTTTCAGTCATTCAAACACCTGCAGTGAACAAGCACTGAAAGAAAGAGAAATAAGAACACAAACTACAACTTTCTTCAGTCACAGCCTTAGATGAACTGAAGATAAAATACATTAAATCTCTCAAGACATGATTAAACAACTCCACAAACAGCATTACCAGCTTCACTTATTACTAACAAGACTGACTTTATTTCTGTCACATGTCTACAGAAGCTCTTACTGAGAATTAACAGAAGTTTAGATGTTTCATTTGAGGTCACCATCATGGAGGTTGATGGTTGCTTTAGTTGAGCTCTTGACCCCTGACTAGTATAGAGCTGCTTCTTTATCAGCAATTGCAGGTGTTTTCAGAAAACATTTCTGCGTTGAAAAATCAGATCAACATGTCTGTTTTAATAATAGACAAATGACTGCATTAAAGTGGTTTAAGCAACTGCTTTTTTTCTTTAATTGCTAACTTAAGAAATTGAGACCAATGTGAAAAATATCATATACAACACTGTCATTATTAAATTTTTGTTTGAAACATTGTTTTGTGTCATTTATACACTCACAGACATCAATGTTCTGCATATGAAACACAACAATGGTGACATGCTTCATACTAGAATACAAAACACATTCATGGTTCCCAGCATGCATTGCGACATGAATAAATTATGCAGCTGAATTTTTTTTTTATTGTCACCATTGTTGAGGTTTGTATGATGAGTGCTGATGTCTAAGTGTGCGATTTTAACTTCTAAATAGTTTTGGACAATCCAACATAAATCAGTTCAGTGTTAAAAATAACTTCTACCATTTTTGAGTTTATTATTTCCTTTTCCATAACACTTCAATACCAAAAGTAAAGAAAACTACAATGAAGCAGTTGATTAAACCACTTTAATGCAGATGTTTGCCTGTTATTAAAACAGACATGTTGATCTGCTTTATCAATACAGAGCTGTTTTCTGAAAACACCTGCAATTGCTGATAAAGAAGCAGCTCTATAATAGTCAGGGGTCAAGAGCTCAACTAAAGCAACCACAAACCTCCATGATGGTGACCTCAAACGAAACAAACTTCTGTTAATTCTCAGTAAGAGCTTCTGTAGACATGTGACAGAAATAAAGTCAGTCTTGTTAGTAATAAGTGAAGCTGGTAATGCTGTTTGTGGAGTTGTTTAATCAGATCTTCAGAGATTTAATGTCTTTTATCTTCAGTTCATCTAAGGCTGTGGCAGAAGAAAGTTGTAGTTTGTGTTCTTATTTCTCTTTCTTTCAGTGCTTGTTCACAGCAGGTGTTTGAATGATTGAAAGAATGTTTCAGGAACATCATACTAACCTTTAAATAACATTCTACTAACATTAAGGAAACTGGACAATTTATGTTCTTGGAATGTTACAAATCAACGTTCCTACAATGTTGAATTTTAGATCAAAATTAAGTTGAAAGAATGTTTCAGGAATATCATACTAACCTTTATATAACATTAACATTAAGGAAACTGAACATTTTAATGTTCTTGGAATGTTACAAATCAACGTTCCTAGAATGTTGAATTTTAGATCAAAATTAAGTTGAAAGAACGTTTGAGGAACATTATACCTTATAAAAACGTTCCTGTAACGTCAAGAAAACTGGACGTTTTTTACGTTCCCAGAACCAACACTGAATATTTAGAGAACGTTCTTATAACAAAATTCTGTTGGCTGGGATTGGAGCTGTTTTTGCATCAAGGACGACATGATGTGTTCTACTCACCCAAACACACAGTGAGCAGCAGTGAGTATCCAGCGCTCACTGATGACTGATCCTCCACAAACAAGCTGGTTCTGGTAATGTAGGCTGACCTGCCATGGGACCTGCCCGGGCCTCGACACATTTCCTCCTACAATACGACTGCGGACAGCTGGCCTGGAACCGCACTCTACACACAATAACACACAAACTAGATTTGTAGATTTTCTGAAGAAAAAATTGTTTGCACATGCAGAAGTCACTGACACAATGTTAGGATGTTGCGGCGGCGTGAAATGAGGTTGCTACCCAGCTAACAACATTTTGTTATAAGAACGTTCTCTAAATATTCAGTGGTGGTTCTGGGAATGTAAAAAAATGTCCAGTTTTCTTGACGTTAGAGGAACGTGTTTTAAAGGTATGATGTTCCTCAAACGTTCTTTCAACTTAATTTTGATTTAAAATTCAACATTATAGGAACGTTGATTTGTAACATTCCAAGAATATAAAAATGCCCAGTTTCCTTAATGTTAGTAGAACGTTTCTTCAAGGTTAGTCTGATGTCCCTGAAATATTCTTTCAATCATTCAAACGCCAGGGGCTTCGTTTATAAAGCGTGCGTATGCACAGATTTGATCTTAGAGTGTGCGTACGCTTCAATCCACGCCAACGCTCGTATCTGTTAAAAAAAACGGTCTTTGATGTGTAAAAGTGCTTAGCGCCACGTCATGTTCTAAGCAGATGTATGCACTTTTCCATGTCAGATTACTGCAGGTTTTTGGAAATCTAAACTATTCTTGCAGCTCACCATTCTAAATTAAAGGATTTGGACGATGACTGGTGATCTTTTAAATGTAAATGACATTAATTAGGTGTCGTTTACAACACGGAGAACTGAAACCATTCAGTAACGTGCAAGTTCAAGATCATTTGCGATTTATAGATTTAACATCTGAAAGAGAGGCGTACGCTCGTTTTCTGTGTGCATGTTCATTCTATGAATCACACGTACGCACATCTGAGAAATGATGGTAAGATCAAATTTAGGATGGTTTATGCGCAACCTTTTATAAATGAGGCCCCTGCTGTGAACAAGCAATTAAAAAAAGAGAAGTAAGAACACAAACTACAACTTTCTTCAGCCACAGCCTTAGATGAACTGAAGATAAAATACATTAAATGATTAAACAACTGATTAAACACAGATGTCACTGGACCATTTGAATTTCAAATGGTCCAGTGACCATTATGGTTGTCACCATCATGGAGATCAGTGTTTGCTTTAGTTGGCTCTTTACACACTCACAGACTTCAACATTCAGCTTCTGAAACACAATTTTAATAGTTACAAATGATCTTTTTTCACATTGATTGTGTTTCATACATTTTAATAATGCTCCAATTTCTTAAATCAGCAATTACAAAAAAAAAATAATAATTTGCCTGTTATTAAAACAGACATGTTGATCTGCTTTATCAACGCAGAAACATTTCCCATAAACACCTCATCCAAAGTTAAGGGTCAAGAGCCCAACTAAAGCAAACTCTGATCACCATGATGGTGACCTCAAACAAAACATTTTCAATAAGACAGAAATTAAGTCAGTCTGCTTAGTAATAAGTGAAGCTAGTAATGCTGTTTGTGATAAATTAGCTGTTTAATCAGATCTTGAGAGATTTAATGTCTTTTATCTTCAGTTCATCTAAGGCTGTGGCAGAAGAAAGTTGTTGTTTGTGTTCTTATTCCTCTTTCTTTCAGTGCTTGTTCACTGCAGGTGTTTGAATGATTGAAAGAATGCTTCAGGAACATCATACTAACCTTTAAACAGCATTCTATTAACATTAAAGAAACTGGACATTTTTATGTTCTTTGAATGTTACAAATCAACATTACTATAATGTTGAATTTTAAATCAAGTTGAAAGAACGTTTGAGGAACATCATACATTTTAAAACGTGTTCCTCTAATGTCAAGAAAACGACATTTTTTTACGCTCCCAGAACCACCACTGAATATTTGGAGAACGTTCTTATAACAAAATTCTGTTAGCTGGGTAAGTGGTTGTGAGTGTTTATACGGTACAGCTGTTTTTTTGCTGGGGTGTTCTAGGTGGTTGTTAAAGCATTGCTAGAGTTTTCTGGGTGGTTTCTAACTGATTACTGACAAAGAATGGTCATATACGCAATATTGCCAAGATAAAGACAATCTTAACTTTTATGAGGGTCTCAAACAAGTATGATTTAATTAAACTGTGCAACAATTACACTAAGTTCTTATTTTTTTATGATTAATATCAGCCACTCACCTATACATTTGACAGCAGTCACTACACCAGAACTGCAGTGAGTCTTTCTGGAATAATAGAAAATACACTTTTAGTGGCATCGATATTTTGTCTTTATTTCTCTCTGTCGAAACCAGATGTCGCGTTAACGGAAACTTTTCTGTCATTGACTGAATTTTTGTTAGCAGTTACGGAAAAATCTGAAGGCCATCTGTCATTTCAATGGTGTATTCCCACCCCTGTCCAGTTGGTGGAGAGGGTCCTTAATGCATTTGATTATGCACAGGCGAGCAACCAGTTTAATGTTTAATACTAAATTTATAACACAATTATGTTTCTGCTGATTGAGCGATTACATGAGACATTATACCCAGATAGCAAACAATGATCGAAATAATGTTAAATCAATGTTAATGTTTCAGCGTTAACTGCATTGAATCAATATCACTTTTGCACCCGCATTTAATGTTCAAAAAAAATTTGAAATTTCAACAAAAAATCAATGGAAATGGCATTGATGTTGGTTCAACATCATGCTTGCACTCTCAGAAAATGAAACACAAACACTGACTTAAAACCACACAGCCTGAAATCAACTGAAAATAATAGAAGACAATAATTCTCTCAAGATCGGAGCTCTTTTTGAGAATTAACAGAGGTTTAGATGTTGATGTTTTATTGAAAATGCTTGGTCACCATGTTGGTGGTCAGTGTTTCCTTTAGTTAGGCAGTTTGACTCTTGGCTTTTTGTGTGAGTTTGTGGTCTATGTAACAGTGTTTACCAAAGCACATGATTTGTTGAGAAGAAAACCAGAAACAAAATGATTGAGTTGGACAGTTTTGGTTTTTTGTTGTTAAAATATTATCTTCACTAATAATACTTTCTTGCTGCAGATCATGTTCTGTTTTTTTTTCTTTTTAAATACATTATGGGGGAAAAAAAATTTACACATAGACATCAAGAATCGGCATATGAATCTCAACAAGGGTGACATCCTTCATGCCGCAATGCATGCTGGGAGCTATCATAGTATACAACTCATGAATCCCAGCATGCATTGCGGCATGAAGCATGTCACCATTGTTGAGATTCATATGCTGATTTTTTGCACTTTAAATGTAACGATTCAGAATGTCTGAGCTGTAATAAGAAAGTATTGTTGGTGAATATAACCTGTTAAAAACAAATACATACTTTTGGTCAGGAGTACAATTAGTAAATGATTTTGCTTTATGATGGTGATGACAATTATATTATTCAGTCATCTTTGTTTCTGGTTTCTTTGCAATAAATTATGTGTTTTGGTAAACACTGTTACAAAGACCACAAACTCACACAAAAAGCCAAGAGTCAAACTGCCCAACTAAAGGAAACACTGACCACAAACACTGAAAAGAACTTCTGCTGATTCTAATTCTTGAGAGATTTATTGTCTTCATTTATCTTCAGTTGATTTCAGGCTGTGTGGTTTTAAGTCAGCTGTAGTTGAATTAATGGCATTAATTCAATGCCATTTCCATAGATTTTTTGTTGAAATTTCAAAAATTTTTCAACATTAATTACGGGTGCAAAAGTGATATTGATTCAATGCGGTTAACGTTGATACATTAACATTGATTTAACATTGTTTCGATCATTGCTTGCTATCTGGGTATGAATTTCTGTAAGTTGTATGTGACCTCTGGTCTGAACTACACATACAGTTTAACTGTGTTCAAGTTTCATTTACATGCCTCCATTTATCTTTTTATTCTAAAAAGCAAATCGACTTGTCGTGTCAAACTGTCACAACTCTCTTATTTTATTGCAGCATGGAGTCGAGATGTCTCCTTTCTTTTTCTGCTCAAAACCTCATCTCAGCTGCCAAGAATAAGGCTGACCAGTTAAGATATCTCACAAACACAGACCTGACTGCTTTATCAGATACCAAATACACTCCTGAACATCAGGATCTACAGAGACACTTCAGATTGTCTGGAGTCAGTATTGAGCAATCTGCCATGTAATGCATCTGTCACTGGACTAATCTTATTTGACAGCCTTTGGCCTAAATATTTCTTCCTCAGGCTTAAGTCTATTTGACTGAGACCTGAGAAAAAGAGTGACTGATATGCTCATTTGTAATGTAAAGAGCAACTGTATTATTATCATAGTGAACACAGGGCTCCAAAAGTAGGGCTTAAAATGATCAGCCAGTGATTACTTTAAGTTTAAAATCATAGCCTCTGTTTTGTAAGAATATTTTTGCTTGTTTGAAAGGGAAAACGTCAAATTTAAAAAAGAGAAAGTTTGCATCATTCAACCAGTTTAAAAGTAATGCATTACAATTAAAGAAAACTTTAGGATGACCATGGCGCTCTTTAAAATTAAAAAGCCTTAAAGAAAAGGCTTTGAAAGAGTGCCATGGTCATCCTAAAGTATTCTTTGATGGACTATTACAAACCCTTGACCAGGGGTTTTCAAACCTGTCCTAGAGGACCCCCAGCCCAGCACATTCTGTGGCTGCGTCCGAAAACTGGAAAATGCTGCCTTCTGAGGACACATTTCAAGGTAGGAAGGCATCAAGGCACGTCCGAATCCAATGTTAGCTTCACTTCCTGTCTCATGAGATACCTTCATCTGATAGATGTTTGAAGGAAGCATGGATGTATCCTTAGCTGCCTTTGATATCCCACAATCCTGTGCTTTCCATTCTGTGACAGTTGAGCTAGAAAAATAAAGATGGCGTCCGAAAGTTGCGTTTGTTGCTCAGTTTGGGTATAAATGTACGATTTTGACCAATATATTTCAATTTTGATATAATTTCTATCGAGAAATTACTACTGTTGTAATTAAATATTTGTTTAGTTCTCACCAAAGCTTGCGCTATATTGCTGTAGATCATTAAACTGTTACGCTGCCTCAGAAGTCTGTCCGAAATCAATTTCGTGAGGTACCTTAATGCACAAACGCTGCCGTACAAGTCATTCTCTTATAAGACAGCGAGGCAGCAAGACAGCTACCTAGGTTTTCGGACGCAGCCTGTATGTCTCCCTCATCTAACACACCTGATTCAACTCATCAGCTCATTAGTAGAGACAGCAAGACCTGCAAATCTGGGGGTCCTCCAGGACACGTTTGAAAACCCCTGCCCTACCTAGACCATAGAGCACCTTGACTGGATACTAAGATGCGCTGTGAACAAGCACTGAAAGAAAGAGAAATAGAAACACAAACTACAACTTTCTTCAGCCACAGCCTTAGATGAACTGAAGATAAAAGACATTAAATCTCTCAAGACATGATTAAACACCAGCTTCACTTATTACTAACCTGGGCAGTGTTTCCCAAAAGCATCGTAAGCCTAAGTACGATCAATTTAGGCTTACAGTGCTTTTGAGAAACGCTACCCAGACTGACTTTATTTCTGTCACACGCTTACAGAACTTCTTATTGAGAATTAACAGAAGTTTAGATCATTTGAGGTCACCATCATGGAGATCAGCGTTTGCTTTAGTTGAGCGCTTGAGCATTGAGAAGTTGAAGTATCAGAAATTGCAGATGTTTACGAAAAGTGTTTCTACCTTGATAAAACAGACCAGCATGTCTGTTTTAGTAACAGGCAAATGACTGTTTTTTTTCATCAACATATCTGTTTTAACGGTCAAGTGACTGCATTAAAGTGGTTTAAATGACTACTTTTTCTGTGGTTTTGCTTAATTTTTGAATTGAAATGTTACATGAAAAGAAAATAATAAACGCAAATGTGACAAAAAAATCCTTTGTAACAGAAGTGATTTATGTAAGATTGTCCAAAACTATTTGAAATTTCAATACAACACACTTAGACATCAGCACTCATCATACAAACCTCAACAATGGTGACAATAAAAAAAATCAGCTGCATAATTTATTCATGCTGCAATGCATACTGGGAACTATGAATGCGTTCTGTATGCTGGCATGAAGCATGTCGCCATTGTTGTGTTTTATATACTGAATTTTGATTTCTGTGAGTTTATAAATGACACAAAACTTGTTTTAAACAAAGTTAACAATGACAGTGTTGTTTATACAGAACTCAATATTCAGCATTTGAAACCCAACAATGGATTTACAAAATGATCGTTTTTTCACATTGGTTGAATTTATATTTTTCAATAACAATTTCCTTCAGTCAACAATAACAGAAATTAACATTTGTTTAAACCATTTTAATGCAGTCTTTTGCTTGTTATTAAAACAGACATATTGATCTGCTTTATCAATGTAGAAATGTTTTCTGAAAACATTTGCACTTGCAACTCAAGAGCTCAACTAAAGCAAACACTGATATCCATGATGGTGACTTCAAAATAAACATTTTCAATAAGACATCAACATCTAAACCTCTGTTAAATCTCAGTATGAACATGTGACAGAAATAAAGTCAATCTGGTAAGTAATAAGTGAAGCTAGTAATGCTGTTTGTGGAGTTGTTTAATCAGACTTAATGTCTTTTATCTTCAGTTCATCTAAGTCTGTGGCTGAAGAAAGTTGTTGTTTGTGTTTTTATTCCTCTTTCTTTCGGTGTTTGTTCGCAGCAGGTGTTTGAATGATTGAAAGAATGTTTCAGGAACATCATAATAACCTTTAAATAACATTCTATCAACATTAAGGAAACTGGACATTTTTATGTTCTTTGAATGTTACAAATCAACGTTCATATAATGTTACATTTTAAATCAAAATTAAGCTGAAAGAACGTTTGAGGAACATCATACATTTAAAACACATTCCTCTAACGTCAAGAAAACTGGACATTTTTTACCACTGAATATTTGGAGAATGTTCTTATAACAAAATTCTGTTAGCTGGGAATGAAAAAAATATTTGAATGTTGCTTTAAAATACTATTTTAATTTATTAAAATAAAATTCTGCAGTGAATATATCTATCTTAAATACACTTGTCATGTATACAACCAATCTGATGTTAGTCTCATGAAGCTAAAATAAAGGCTACATCATAATATCACGTTCATTTCAAATCAGACATTAAGGAAAAAGGAGCCGTTTAGGCAACACCGTTTTCAACTAAAAACTGAAAACTTTTTATGCGTTTTGGCTGTTCATTTACAAAACAACGCAGTTTTGGAGTACTGAAAACAAACTTTTGAAAACGACACATCTCTGTGTTAACTACAAAAACGTGAATTTATGAAAACAGTGACGTGTTCAGTCTGTATTCGCGTAGTTTCTCTTTACAAAGTGACATCGCCAACTGCTGGCCTGGCAGCATATTAGAGTGTTTTTAATCATTTTCACAGATTCTTGTGAATGGGGATCGTTTTAACAGCATTCTCATCTGTATGGAAAACTTTTCAAAAATATGAAGGAAAAACTTTTCAGTTTTTAGTATATCATTGTCATGTAAACATACCCTTATAAAAGCCAGTTCAAAACTGTTGCGAATCTTTTTGACTGAATCACTAAAGTTTATGAATCGGACATCAGTGCTCACTCCTTGTTGCATGCAGGAGGAAACACTTGCATGCGCTCGAAATATATGATATCCGGTAAAGCCGCATATATAGAGACAAGTTTGTTAAATTGTAAATTATTCACACAAATCTCTATTTTGACATTTGATCGTAGTCTGGAGCCCTAGAAACCACATAGTTAAACTAATGCTTTGTTTTGGCTGGGCACACTCGGTTGCTTTTGCATGCAGTTGTATAAAAGAAGGTTTACCTAATGTATGAAGAGTTGTGGATCTTGAAGGTGTCTTGAAGGGCTGTTTGGCTGATATTAAGAGCCACTAGATTATTCTGAAATACTGCTTCAATGGAGGAGATGGGAATGGCAGTAGAGCTCACATAGCTACAATCATAGAGAGAGGAGAACAAAAGAGCAATTGCTCTTGTCATTAACAAGTTATTTGGAATCGATTGGATAATACTTGAACACACAAAAAATTACACAATTGCAAAAAGGTATGAATAGTGCTCTCATATATTAAAGTTGGTGCACTGAGTACCTTCTCTTTCAATTTATAGTTATTAAATGCTGAAAGGCACGAAAGTACACTAGAAGAAAAGATTCTATATAATATGAGATCCAATTATGTTTTTTATCTATTGATGGTTTTATAATCATTGTGAAGCAGCCTGAATCAGTGGTGTCATTTGAATATCATAATTGTGTTGTGCATTAATACATTCTAATTACAATTCCTGTTTTACTGCACCATGAGATCAGACTATAATACAGAAATCAATTAAAAGACTGCAAATAAAAACCATAAACAGTAAACATTAAACTACAATGACAAACACAAATATGAGCAATCAGCATATGAATCTCAAAAATGGTGACAACAAAATATTCAGACAATCAGACCAAATCTGGACATCACAAAAAGCTACTAAAAGACAGAACAAAAACCACACCAAAAAATAAAAGCAAATAGTTAGAATTAAAGAAAATAATAGGACAATTCAGCTGCATAATTTATTCATGCTGTGATGCATGCTGGGAGTTTTGTACTATTGTTCCCAGCATGCATTGCAGCATGACACTTTTGATTGTTACCATTGTTGAGATTCATGTGCTGCTTCTTGATGATTTTGTGTGTCATTTTAGTTTTTCATATTTTATAACTGTTAGATTTTGTAACATAGCATGATCTCATATTGCAGTAATGTGGTTTGTAATGTAAATTTAATATGCTGTAAAAATGCATGTGGTAAGATTTGGTATGGCATATTTATACATTTATTGAACATAGGGTTAGGGTTAGGGTTAGGGTTAGGGTTAGCTCTCAAACTCCAGGAACTGAGTTTTGAGAGCACTGGCTTATATTATAAGCCAGTGCTCTCAAACTCAGTTCCTGGAGGGCCACAGCCCTGCAGAGTTTAGCTCCAACCAGCTCCAACACACACCTGCTTGGAAGTTTCTACTAATCCTGAATACCTTGATTAGCTGGATCAGGTGTGTTTGATTAGGGTTGGAACAAAACTGTGCAGAGTTGTGGCTGTAGAATGCATTGCAGCATGAAGCATGTCACCATTGTTGAGATTTATATTTCTACGAGGGTCTATGGTTGGAAAGATGCTTGAGAAGCCTTGCAGTGATCTACCTGAAGCTTTCACCTGCACCACCCACTGAAGCTAAGTAGGGTTGAACCCAGTCTATATCTGGATGGGAAACCTACCGGTAGACTGGGTAGCTGCAGGAAGAGGTGTTAGAGAGGCCAGTGGATCTGATCAACCTGTAGCCTGAGTGGGTCCTAATGCCCCAGTATAGTCGCAATAAGCTGTACTGTATAAAGGGTGTAACCCTGGTGTAAAATAATCTATACAGCACATCACGTACTGCCCAATGCCCCAGTACAGTTGCAATAAGCTGTACTGTATAAAGGGTTAAAATAAACCCCAGAAATAAGGGGTGTAACCCTAGGGCAAAAATAATCCCTACATTACATCACATACCATGCAGGTAGTTAGTTTCACATCACAAACGATGGTACTTTATTTTGTTCTTACAACTTACATGGAAGCACTCTTTTTTTTTTTCATTACTATTTTTTTATGTTTTTGAAAATAGTCTCATATACTCATCAAGCCTGCATTTATTAGATCAAAAATACAGAAAAACAGTAATATTGCGAAATATTATTACAATTTAAAATAATTGTTTTCTATTTTAATATACTTTAAAATATTATTTATTTCTGTGATGCTAAGCTGTTTTATTATTAGTGTTGGAAACAGTTGTGCTGCATAATATTTTTTGGAACCTGTGATAATTTTCTCAGGATTCATTGATGAATAAAAGGTTAAAAAGAACAAAATTTATTCAAAACAGAAATCTTTTCTAATAATATAAGCCTTTACTTTCACTTATCAGTTTAACACATCCTTACTGAATAAAATTATTAATTTTATATTGTTACAGCATATTTCTAACCGCAGAAAGATTTCAATACACACCATGTTTTAAATGTATGTCTGTAACCTGTGCAGTCTGAACCGCTCCAAGAGGGACTCGAACCCGGGTCACTGGCATGGGAGGTGGGCTCACTAACAAGAACACCAAAGACCACAGTCTCTAGTGCCCCCCTAGTGTCTCTAGAGTTAAACAACTCCACAAACAGCATTACCATCGTCTACAGCAGTTCTTATTGAGAATTAACAGAGGTTTAGATGTTGATGTCTTATTGAAAAGGTTTTGTTTGAGGTCACCATCATGGAATCCAGCATTTGCTTTTGTTGAGCTCTTGACCCTTGACTTTTCTTGAGTTGCTTCTTTATCAGGAATTGCAGGTGTTTTCAGAAAACATTTCTGCATTGATAAAGCAGACCAGCCTGTCTGTTTTAATAATGGACAAATGAATGCTTTTTTGTAGTTTTGTTTATTTTTGGAGTTGAAATGTTGTATGAGAAAAAGAAAACAAAATCAAATGATGTGATAAAATTCATTTGTAACACTGAAGTGATTTGTGTAATATTGTCCAAAACATTTTAAAAGTTAAAAACAACACACTTAGACATCAGCACTCATCATACAAACCTCAACAATGGTGACAATAAAAAAAAAAAAAAA
>RJVU01037554.1:1397516-1422298 GCA_003731715.1 Anabarilius grahami | reverse complement strand
GAAATGTTTCTGTAAATAAAGTTTGAAAACAAGCAGCTGTCATTACAGCAGAAATACAAGAGCCCCGACACAATTTAATTAGAAGGATTCATTGTAATTCTTTTTGTACCTATTGTATCCCAGTTGTCTGCAGGCTAAGGAGCCCAGGTGAGAATCCCAGCCTTCAGAGCACACAGTCCCCCATGAGCCCCTGCTGAACACCTGCAGCACAGAGCTTCTGCCACTCACACGCACTGAGACAGAGACAGAGACAGAGACAGATATGGCTCAGTTAAGACATGCACACTTCACATCCTGTCAGTTGTTGTCAGTGGTTAACTTCTAAGGTCCAGTTTTAATGATTTTGTAAGATCTGCTTATAGATGGGCTGATGACAAAACTGGTGTGGAAAGCTGATTGATTTTTTTTTTCTTTGGAATGGCATAAATCATTTACAATAACACCATTAATGTGTATCAAAACAATACATAGGGTGAATTTTTATTTCGTGCTTAAAGTCAGGAAGAGTCAGACAGGCTCAACCCACCACAGTTGAGTTCATCTTCTCCATTTCCACAGTCCTCGACTCCGTCACACACAGCTTTTCTGCTGATACACCGAACCGACGACATGCAGCGAAATTTTCCTGAGCAGCTCTCCAGACCCACTGGAGAAAAAGAGACTGCTTTCAAAATGCATGAAGGTGACAGACACAAACACACACTCCTTTCTAAGAGAACTTAAAACAACCATCTGTTAGCAGTGACCTATTGCCATAGGTGGAGCTCATTAAACATTTACAGTTCCTACTGCTCAAGATGAGTTTCATTAGTAAGGAAGACACTAACTCACCTCACACACACAAAGTAGTTTATCATTACTCTAGTCTTCAGTGTCACATGATCCTTCAAAAATCATTTTAATTTGCTGCTCAAGAAACATTTCTTATCATTATCAATGTTGAAAACAGTTGTGCTGCTTAATATTTTTGTGGAGACTGATACTTTTTTCAGCATTTTTTGATGAATAGAAAGTTCAAAAGAACAGCATTTATTTGAAATAGAAATCTTTTGTAACATTATAAATGTTTTTACTGTCGCTTTTACTGTTGCTGAATAAATGTAGTTTGTCATTACTTTACGGAAAAAAAATACCCCAAAGTTTTGAAGGTAATTTATGACGGTTTCCACATAAATATTAAGCAGCAACATTGTTCATCATAAAAGGTGAACACTGATTTAAAAAAAATCTTGAGCACAGAATCAGCATATTAGATTGATTTCTGAAGGATCATGTGACACTGAAGACTGGATGCTGCAAATTCAGCTTTGCATCACAGGAAGAAATTACATTTTAAAATATATGCAAATAGAAAAATAACATTTTACAATATTACTGTTTTTAATGTATTTTTGATCAAATAAATGCAACCTTGGTGAGCATAAGATACTTCTTTCAAAAACATTAAAAAAATCTTATGTTGGGGAAAATGTTGTCCCCTAATTATAAAAAACACATACTCTCACCTCCCAAACCTATTCCTAGAAACAGAATCAAAGCTATAAGCAAGCCCAAGATGATAAGCAGAGCCAGGAATCTGCGAGACACATACGGCCAACACAAAGATTTCAAGTTTGACAGGTGCTCTCCTGAAAGAGAAAGAGAGATGAGTGGATAAAATCAGTCTGCTAAAGGCCAGTGCTGCCAGCCGAGTAAGACTGATTAGATCACTTTTAACACCTCAAGTAGCTGAGGTGGCCATGGCCAACAAAGCGAGAAGCTTGCTTACCATCCAAGAAGGGCTGGACCTTGATGATGGGCACACCTGGGCTGGGTGGGATCTGAATGTTATGGGCTTTATACACAGGCAGTGGAGCTGACGCCACAGTAGGCAACTCGACAGGGACGTGGGGGTCCTGTGAGCTTGGGTCATAGAAGTGAATCGAATGGCTGTTTTGACTGCTGAAGGAGCTCACGTTGAAAGTGGTGGGGGTCTCGACAATGGGAAGGTCCTCTTCTGTGACAGAGACCAGCTCAAGAGCTCCAGATTCAGTGCCATCCTCGACCAGATCCTGAGACAGTTGGTGAGAAGACTGACAAAAAAGAAACACTTTTAGATGATATCAGGTATATGCAATACCGGTCAAATGTTTGGAATAATTATGTTGGGTTTTTTTAATGTTTTTGAAAGAAGTCTCTTAGGCTGCATTTATGTGATCAAAAATATATTAAAAACAGTGAAATATTATTACAACTGAAAATAACTGCTTTCTATTTTAATATTTCCTCTGATGCAAAGCTGAATTTTCAGCATCATTACTCCAGTCTTCAGTGTCACATGATCCTTCAGAAATCATTCCAAAATGCTGATTTGGTGCTCAATTATTAAAAAGGGTTCTTATTACTATTAATGTTGAAAACAGTTTTGCTGCTTTTTTCAGGATTCTATGATGAATAGAAATTTCAATAAACAGCATGGAAACAGGAAACAGAAAACTTTATAAATGTCTTTACTGTCACATTTAATCAATTTAATGAGTCATTGTTTAATTTTCTTTTTTAATTACTTATCCCAAACTTTTAAATAGTAGTGTGTCATTGTTTCCACAAAAATATGAAGCAGCACAACTGTTTTTTTGAACTTGAATAATAATGATAAATGTTTCTTGAGCAGCAAATCGGCACATTAGAATGATTTCTGAAGGATCATGTGACACTGAAGACTGAGTAATGATGCTGAAAATCAGCTTTGCATCACAGGAATAAATTACATTTTAAAAAATATGCAAATAGAAAATCTTTAAAATTTAATAATATTTCACAATATTACTGATTTTACAGTACAAAAAATGCAGCCTTGCAAAACATTGTAATTAGTCAGAGATTGTAATTAAAGGGGAAAAATCATTGTTAAAAGACTGAAATTCTTGAAAAAAAGAAATGTATCTATAAGTTTGGCACAATCTATTATTTTTTAGCATATTATAAAAATAAGCAGTGAGGCTGTTTTGTTTTTAAATATTAGTACTAAATGTCCACCAAATCAAAACCAATGTTTAGTGTAAGTAACATGAAGGAAGCCATTTTAGATCCTTTAGTTTTTAATTTAACATAAATAAATATATATATTTTATTTTTTCTTTCTTTCTTTTTTCTGCTGGACCAAAAAAAAAACGTTGAGAGCTATACACCATGAATACACTTGTACACACAAGTGTAATGGTGTAAATGAATGGTGTAATGACAAAAAAGAGCATGATGGATAGAGTGACACCAGAGAGAGAGTATGAGGCAGCTGATGTGACAGACCCACCTTGTCAACCTTGATATAATTTAAAAGTGTCTGAAACACAAGGACACCAGCAAACACTCAGACATGAAATACTGCTCGTCATGCTTCCTTACCCTCTCCTCTCGGCTTCCTCCCTCTGAAACCGGCCTCTCCGTCTCTCCTGTGGTCTGGGAATAAGAAGCCATGACTCTGCTCTCATCCTCTCATCTTGGATGAATGAGGCAAACGAGAGACGACAGTGGAAAAGTGACGTTGTGGCCCTCGGTCTGTTTAATCCTACTTAGAAAGAATGAAGAATGAAATATTCCAAGTGACTCCAATTCCAAGTGACCGCCTGTGAAATTAGCTTTGGAGAAATTGAGCAATGAATGGGCTGATTTGAAGGTGACTAACAAAAGAGCAAGAGAACTGTCCTTCTGAGTGACTTCATATCTTATTCTTGTTCCTCTCTCTCTCTCTCTCTCTCTCTCTGCCACACCTACTCATGAGCACAAAGTGACACCTGAGCAGGTGTGCAGCAGCGTTTTGTCGTGTCACTACAGCTGTGGATCAGGTAATATTGGACTGGCTCGGCTTCTGAGGTCCAGTTACACTAGAAGGTCAGGCAGGAGCACCAAGCACGAAAAGGTCATCAGTCTTTAGGCTGTTCCCTAATTGAACACTATCCCTCTAGGAGTCGGAACCATAATTATATTCATTAAGCACCTTGCAGTTTCTAGACAGATGCTCTTTGTCATAAAAATCTATTTAAAAAAAAAAATACAATTCAAAAATGTACATTTTTAATTTCTGAAAATGTATTTTGATATTTTTTGTGGGGCTCAGATATTGTAATAAAGAGAATAAAAGTCTTGTTAAAAGACCGAAATTCTTTTAAAAATGGTAAAAAACAACAACAAAAAAAAACAATTATATGCATTAAGGACATTAGAGATTCTAAATAGATGTTTTTTCCTTATAAAACATTAAAATGCTTTTCAAAATCATGTTATATTTTTAGACTTTTTTATTTTAAATTGATATTAAAGTAAAATTAATCTGTTCAAAGATTGTAATAAAAGAAAAAAGTCTTGCTAAAAGACTTGCTAAATTAATATATTTTAAATGTGTGAAAATTCATTTGGATGTTTTGGTGAGGCTTAGAGTATTAAAAAATTCTAGCTGTTTGGAGATTGTACTTAAAGAAAAAAAAAATCTTGTTATTAAAAGACTGAAATTCTTTAAAAAAAAAAGAATGATAAAGAAATGTTGCTACAAGTTGTTTAGCATAATCTATTTTTATTTAGCATAATAAAAAAAAATAAGCAGTGAGGCTGTTTTGAAATGTTAGTAATAAATATCCACCAAATCAAAACCAATGTTTAGTGTAAGTAACCTGCAAGAAGCCATTTTGTTGTTACAAGAAACCCATGCAGACGGAAACACCTTTAGTCTAAAAATTACAAATAAATAATACTTCGGTCTTTAAAAGGCACGAATTAAAAAACAAACATGATATTATTTTTTTTTAAATGTTTGAAAGCTTAATGATTAAGTTGTGCACTCAAGTGTATTCAAGGTGAAATGAAATGTTTAAGTATTTTTTTAACTTCATGGACATTAAATCAACAACTCATTGGATTTGTTTAGGGTCGTTATATGGTTGACACAGTTAACGCAATGTGTCAAAGAGAGTGTCATTACATCAGTCTAAAACTGAGAAGCCTTGTTAGTTTTCCATCATGCTCTGAGAGCTGTATCTGGTGTCGTGGTGTCTTTTTTTACTCTGTGATTGTGTATCTGGTGTGTATGTGTGTGTTTGGTCTACCTTAGCTGTGGTTCTCTGAGACTTAAACATGCATAGTCTCTTTCTCACCAGCAGATGCCACTAAAGTGCTTTAATGCGTCACGCGTCTGCCGCCTCATGATGCCTCATTCATTGTTCGGGCTTTTAGGCAGCTGTTCATGAGTCAGCGCCTTCTCGATTGTTACGGGTGAAGTGGGCTCTGTTGCAGTGATGATTCATATGTTTATGTGATAAAGGAACCGATTTTTGCTCGGTTATAATCCGTTCCTCCCTCTCTCGTGCAGTCACGACTACCTGCGTTCGACTCAGCAGCCACAGACTGACAGATACAAGACCTTGACCGATGAAAAACTTGGGCTGAATCCCAAATGGCACACTTCTATGCACTTTCAGTCTTGTGGAATGGCTGCCGCGTGCGCGTGACCGTAGGGTGTCCCATTAATCAGTTTAGGTTTCAGAAGGGTGCTCGCGATATGTTATGTCGATATGTGTTAGCCTTACTGTTATATATAAGCTAGTGTGCTTCAATACAATGACAAAATTCGCATTTAGAAGATAAAAGCGTTCAAAACTTACAGTCTCTCACTTTGATGACATCAGGCTGCGCTTCAGAAATCAGATTTTCTGTCCAATCAAATGCTCTCTAGAATCTAAAGCGTCCCGCCCCCTACATTATAAATAGACGCTGAAGCTGCGGCTAAAATCGGTCACTTGTTCACGCATTTACTAGTTTCTACATGGTGAATGGTACATAGTGCACTATATAGGAACGGTTCAGACAGTGTAAATATGCTTTCCACTGGGGCGAACGAAGTCTGGTTTTGTCCCGAGACACGATAGCACAGAGTGGATCATATGCACGAGTCGGCGCAAACCACAAAACATATCAGATCTATTTGAATTCTGCACAGAATGCAATATTTTAAAGCGATATGGAGGAGATAAGGGTAGAGATTAGGAGGAAACTGCAGCTTTACCGAGCTCAACGGCTCTGGCCAAGCAGTGATATAAATGAAACGCTATTGGCTATTTTTAAAAAGGGGAGGAGCTGTTTGATATGCCCCGGCCCCGCCCTGTCTTCCTGTTTCAGTGGAAATTACTGCCCTGTCCAAATAATACCCACACTTGCAGTCTTGGCCACTTGAGAGCGCGTACACGTGACAGAAAGTAAGTGCGCAAGACTGTCCCATGACTTAAAAATGCCCAAGTGCAGTGTCCTTAATGCACACTAAACCCACACTATCTTGAATACCGCTTCGGAGCATTATTCGAGGGTAAGCATATCCCATCATGCATTATGTTCGGGAATTCACCCCGAAATCGCGAGATGTCAAGGAAAACCTTCAACTGTAAGTTAAATTAATTATATATTACATATAATTTGGTAGTAAAACAAAGTGTTGCACATTTTATTGATCCAAAGATGAATAGGCTATGTGTATTTTGAACATCTGCAACTGCTTTTTATCACTTAAAGAAGCACCACAATTTTAAAATTGTCTTCGGTTAGTTACATAACAACCACTGAACAGACATTTTTAGAAGTTTATTTTAAAATGCAAAGTATTGAAAATATATATTTTTTTAAAAAGCTGTACACGCTTGCATTTTTTGCAAGACTATAAGTGTGTCCCATCAGGTAATCAAAAGTTCTACACACACTTGCAGTCTTCACGCCCACTTGAACACTTGAGCCAAATGCAGGAAATACGTCATGTAAGTAGACAAGCGGTCAAGTGCAAAGAGCGCAAGTGTGGGTAATTGGACAGGGCATACGTCCATATGTTCCAAGGCACTTTAAATATCGGAGTCCATAAGTGTGTAAAACGGTGTCTGTGTTTCTAAACTAGCTATACTTTGGGCAAAACTGTGCAGAAAAATGTCCCCAGATACAAAATCTGACAAAACTTCCAAGGGAAAAGTGTCTCATAAAAAAAGCAAATAGTGTTTTTCACTCAAAAAAGTGATAAATGCTAGTCCCTTACAGTTTGCTTTATTTAAATAAATGCTCTTAAAATGGTTCATATTTTCAATAATTCTTAGCAAATAGTGTTATGTTTTCTCAGTCTCTCTCCTTTCACTGAGGCCAGACAATCTGCTCTGACCTCATACGTTTTCTAGATGCACAGTCAGGTAGGCAACATGCCAGAGATAAAAAAGATGAACTAGGTTTGTAAAGCCTAAAGCTACCGGCCCACCTGTCCAAAAATAGTCGAGTCCTGACCTGAGGCTTTGCATATGAGTCACAGTATTTTAGCTTCAGTGCACAATTAAGTACACAGGACATGTTAGGATAGTGTTTTTAACAATAAATATTAACATTAAGTATAAGTAATATTAAGTAATGTGGTTTAACCCTATAAAGCCTGATATATGAACTGTAATAGTCAGATCTGATTCTTTTTAAATTGAACAGTTTATTGAAACTTTAGACCAAATATAAAAGAAAATCTAAAATAAAAAGTTTGCATACAGTATGTGTTTTATGTTTTGTATCATATTTGATCATTATGGCTCATATGAATATTGAGCTCATTAACGAGTTTGTTTGCCCATTTAATCTTTAGGGTATTAGGTTAGCTAATTTGGCTTGCTGTCCACTGAGGAGGGGCTCGATGAAGCATCTTCAACTCGAGCTCTGATATACCCCCCACAGTGAATAAATATAGGATATGATTATATAGGGCAAGATACTTGAGATGAAGGTGGAGTTTGGGGAGGTGGAGGGATGCTGGAACAGCTGAGACTGAAGAGCGGTAAGCAGCAGCTTATATACTCTGGCTGTTGATTGGAAGATTAGATGGGTTCGCTCCTCCCTAAATTACATTTAGAAACTTCACTAAGGGGAAAATAAAACACCTTAATTTTTTTCAGAGGCCCAAACTGAGCAAAATAACAGACTACTGACATAAAATGCACGTAAATATCAGTTGTCACTCTATATCTCCCAATAATACAGTGTTCAGCGTAAATGAGTACACTCCCTTTGAAAAGCAACATTTTAATCAATATCTCAATGAACACAAAAACAATTTCCAAAATGTTGACAAGACTAAGTTTAATATAACATCTGTTTAACTTATAACATGAAAGTAAGGTTAATAATATAACTTAGATTACACATTTTTTAGTTTTACTCAAATTAGGGTGATGCAAAAATGAGTACACCCCACAACAAAAACTACTACATCTAGTACTTTGTATGGCCTCCATGATTTAATGACTTCTATGCATGGAATGAACAAGTTGGGGACATTTTGCAACATCTTTTTCCATTCTTCAAGAATGACCTCTTTTAGAGACTGGATGTTGGATGGAGAGTGATAATCAACTTGTCTCTTCAGAATTCCCCACAAATGTTCGATTGGGTTCAGATCAGGAGCCACTGAATCACTTTCACCCTGTTCTTCTCCAGAAATCCAACAGTGGCCTTAGATGTGTGTTTAGGATCATTGTCATGCTGGAAAAGTGCACGACGACCAAGGGCACGGAGTGATGGTAGCATCTTCTCTTTCAGTATAGAGCAGTTCATCTGTGAATTCATGATGCCATCAATGAAATGCAGCTCCCGACACCAGCAGCACTCATGCAGCCCCACATAAGGACACTGCCACCACCATGTTTCACTTTAGGCACCATGCATTTTTCTCACCTTTGTGACGCCATACAGTTTTGAAGCCATCAGTTTCAAAAACATTTATCTTGTTCTCATCACTCCAGAGTATAGAGTCCCAGTAGTCTTCATCTTTGTCGGCATGGGCCCTGTCAAACTCTAGGCGGGCTTTTTTGTGCCTGGGCTTTAGGAGAGGCTTCTTTCGTGGATGGCACCCATGCATGCCATTCCTCTGCAGTGTACGCTGCATTGTGTCACGGGAAATAGTCACCTCTGTTTGGCTTTCTACTTCTTTAGATAACTGCAGTGAACTTGCATGCCAATTTTCTTCAACCCTTCTCATCAGAAGACGCTCCTGTCGAGGTGTTAACTTCCGTGGATGACCTAGACTTCTCTGTGAGATGGTTGCAGTTCCATATTTTTTAAAGTTTTGTACCACTTTTGCTACAGTATTCTGACTGATAAGTAAAGCTTTGCTGATCTTCTTGTAGCCTTCACCTTTCTGGTGTAAAGAAATTATTTGTGACATTTCTCTTCCATGTGGTGCCATTGCTGACAGCATGAAATGGGAAGGGGTTTTAACACCCTTTTATAGTCAACTCTCTGCTGGACACCTGTGTAATGAATAATTAGACTCACCTGTGGTTGAATTCTTGTTAAATTAAACATTTGTAGTCTAAAATTTAGCTTTGCTCCAGAGACTTTCAGTGGGGTGTACTCATTTTTGCATCACCCTAATTTGAGTAAAACTGAACATTTTGTTCTCTAAGTTATATTATTAACCTTACTTTCATGTTATAAGTTAAACAGATGTTATATAAAACAGTCTTGTCAACATTTTGGAAATTGTTTTTGTGTTCATTGAGATATTGTTTAAAATGTTGCTTTTCAAAGGGAGTGTACTAATTTACGCTGAGCACTGTATGTACTAGTAAGATGGTATTTAAATGATTCATTTTTATAATCAAAGCTCTGTAGTTTTATTGGGCAAAACATATAATGCAACACAACACAATATGATGATTGAGAGATAAATAAACGTTCCTAAAACCCTGATGTGTCATATTTGATACTCAACATGATTTTCCTAAATGATGTGGATAATCAAGTAAACCTAAGTTGCTTCAGTCCAGTAAATGTTCATCTTGAAATATTAATAACAATATAAAAGTTATTACGTTTCGGGGGGACAATTTTAACAATTAGAGCCTACAAACAGTTTTATTCATGTTTTGATCATGCAATTTTGAAGCTTTAACTATAAATTAATGTAGGCTATCAAATATGATACAGTAGGCTTTAAGAATTAATTTCCCATGGATGGCCAGAATTAAAATTCAGAAAGAAGCTGATAGACGTGACAGGTTGCCGACAGTGGTGACGTCAAACATCACCCATTCACGGCTTGACGTCACCGCTGACTGCGCAAACGATTGGAGGATTTAGAGCGCGTCTCTGTTGAAGGACCCCACTTCCGCAATACTACAGACTTCGGTTTATTGCGTTGATAGCATATCGCTGTAAAACATGTCATCTCTTCAGGAGTGCACAAACTACGTTGTTTTTCAAAAATAAGTGAAAGATAAGTGAAGTATATATATATTTAACTGCCATATAAATTAAGCATGTGCCAACACTCATAAATCCCAATGCAATCAGGACTTTCTTTGGTTTATGTGATGGATTTATGTAGATTTCATCCACCACATCTTCTCCATCTGAATGCATGATAAATATAGCCTACGGTTCTACTAATAGCGGGCACGAGCACTGCTGTCGTCGTGATGTCAGTGAATTTTAGGTGCCCCCTCTGGATGCCTGAGTAGTTGCGCTCGCCAATGAGCGTCTCCAGTGTGAATGTCCTTCATTTCTCTGTCTGGCTAGTGAACTTGCCATCACGGATCCTAATTTGGATTTTTAAAAGGGAAGAAAAGCACCTCTCCGGTTCGCCGTTGCCCCTCAATCGCGTGACATTCTGGAGCGATTAAAACAACTTTAACTGCGCGCGACATGGAATGCCGAGTGCTGTCGATTCAGAGTCATGTCGTGAGAGGATACGTGGGGAATAAATCTGCATCCTTTCCGTTACAGGTGAGCAGCTGAAGAGGGCAAAGCACGACAATGCTCTCATGATAATTGTTACAGTGCATGACAGCATGCTGGTGGAGAAAGGAAAGGTCACATGGTCCGTATTCCATTGCATGCAGTTCTTGTGCATTTTGAGATATTTATGAAGTGAACTTCCCTTATCCCAAATCTAGACTATTTAATTCCCAGAACTTGGCCTCTTGTTGCAGCGATATGCGAGCCGGAATTTAAGATATGCGCCTATTAATAGTAGCTTGGCTACAATTATATGACACTGCAACTTAATAAAGCTCGTGTTAAATTGTCACAACCCGTTGCGGTGAGAGTGAGACCAGTGACCCGGCGGCTGTCATCATTACCGTGAGTGTGACAGTGCCGTTAATCACCAGAAATGATTCGGATATCATTTAATCGCGGTTTCTGAAAGATAACTTGGCATGAGGGTTCGAGCCGCGTCCAAACTATTAAATCAGGCTCATTAGCTTTTGAATGGCTCCAGCTGTCATGCCACCAGAAAGCGGCTGTCTTCCTCTGAGCCCTTCTTCTTCTGCATGCTCGCGCTGTCTTACGTTTCCAAGACTGACGTCACAGCCGGGAGACTCAATTCCAGCAAAATCGTGACATGTTTTTTTTTTTTTTTTTTTCTTCAGCGGCTCTCCCAGCCGTCTGAAACCAACGCTCGAGCCTCCTGCATTTATTTTATTTAAACTTTGAGTCCACGTGTTTTATTGACAAAGCTGAGTGCTATTTAGATTAACCCTCATGTTTTGAAATTGTCTTGATGTTTGGGTTTCAGCAGAGCCCCCAAATCTGTACATGTATCTTATAGTCCCACTAGTAATAGTAAGTGAAATTAACCTTTTATTTCTTATTCAGATTCTTTCAATATGTTATTGTGACAACCAAATTCCAGTATGCAGATATTATTAAAGTTTGCATGAAACGGAAAGAATTGATTGGATGGTTGTAGTTTGCTATTGGCTGATCTCATGTGATTGACAGGTGGTCCCGCCCCCGCACCAGTAAACACGTCATCATAGAAGAGATGTTGCTGTAAGAGGGAGGGGAAGTTGTTTTGAGGGCACATGCATAAAAAATAAATAATGTGCACAGATAAATAATTTATAATAAACACTGCAATATTCCATAAAAATTAAGAGTTGTCTATTTTGATTTCATGGTGACTTTAATGACAGTCTTTCACTTAAGCACTGAGTGTAATTGTTGTGCAGTTTATCTTTTTAAAGGATTAGTTCACTTTCAAATAAAAATTTCCTAATCATTTACTCACCCCCATGTCATCCAAGATGTCCATGTCTTTCTTTCTTCAGTCGAAAAGAAATGAAGGTGGTTGATGAAAACATTCCAGGATTATTCTCCTTATAGTGGACTTCAATGGACTCCAAACGGTTGAAGGTCAAAATTACAGTTTCAGTGCAGCTTCAAAGGGCTTTAATCGATACCAGACGAGGAATAAGGGTCTTATCTAGCGAAACGATCAGTCATTTCCTTTAAAGAAAATGCAGCTGCTGCTGTATATGCTTTATGATCGCCAAATGATTGCCTTGCAAGTGCTTCCGCTTTCTGTATTCTTCAAAAAGCTTACGCTGTATGTCCTACGCCTTCCCTATTCAACTTACGGAACGAATGCGGTGCCAGTTCCGTTTTTTCCGTAAGTAGAATAGGGAAGGCGTAGGACATACAGCTAAAAAAGCTTATCTTTTTGAAGAATATGGAAAGCGGAATGGTGGAAGCACTTGCAAGGCGATCATTTGTTTATATAAAGCATATACAGGTCCTTCTCAAAAAATTAGCATATTGTGATAAAGTTCATTATTTTCCATAATGTAATGATAAAAATTAAACTTTCATATATTTTAGATTNCATCAGTATTAAAACAATAAAAGACCTGAAATATTTCAGTTGGTGTGCAATGAATCTAAAATATATGAAAGTTTAATTTTTATCATTACATTATGGAAAATAATGAACTTTATCACAATATGCTAATTTTTTGAGAAGGACCTGTACATTTGTTTTTTTAAGAAAATGACCGATCGTTTCGCTAGATAAGACCCTTATTCCTCGTCCGGTATCGTTTAAAGCCCTTTGAAGCTGCAATGAAACTGTAATTTTGACCTTAAACTGTTTGGAGGCCATTGAAGTCCACTATAAGGAGAATAATCCTGGAATGTTTTCATCAACAACCTTAATTTCTTTTCGACTGAGGAAAGAAGGACATGGACATCTTGGATGACATGGGGGTGAGTAAATTATCAGGAAATTTTTGATCAGAAATGAACCAATCCTTTAAGATTAAGAAGAATTAATAGAATTAATTTTGTTGTTTTTCCCTCAAATATTTTGAGGATTTTACAGTAGGTGTTGAAACAGCAAATCCACTGCAAGAGAAAACACACATTTGTGCTATTTGAAAATTGTAGTAGCCTAGCTGATTTTACTTTTTGTGACGACTCGTGTCATGTCAGGTCTTCCTGGTTTATAGCCTACTTAGACTATGGCATTTCATTTACAAAGAAAGAAGAACTAAATCTGCACCAGAATCAGAACGTTTAAATAAATGAAAGCATGAGAAAACAGTTTAATTTTCACAAAATCTAACTCAATATGCCTGTCAAATCATCTGGGTTACTGTGGTTCCGCCATGTGATATGTCCTCGATAACTAGTAAAACAATAAGACATACTTATTTGTGTGAAATATTCTTTGTTTTAGTTAGTTTTTTCTGCCACTGTTTTTAATCTTGTTTGTTTTGTTTATGTTTATTTTATTTCAGTTCAGTTTCAAGTTTATGATTTTTATATTTATATATATATACAGCTCTGGAAAAAATTAAGAGACCACTTAACATTGATTTCTGAACATGGAGTGGTCTCTTAATTTTTTCCAGAGCTGTATATATATATATATATATGTACATACCATCACAGGCCCATGTGATTAATTGCTTTCAGAGTGTGTGTTACTCTCTATGATTGAACTTCTTTTCATGTTTGGAATGTGTCTGTGTTTGTCAGGTCATGGGGTTTGAGGTGGACTCGATCAACTCTGTTCAGTTCTCTAATCACACAGGTAGGCTGACTCAAACTTTCTGCTGATTGTTGGGTAACAGCTTGTCACAGTGTAACAAAGTCATACAAAATAATTTTTAGATAAAAAATAAAAAAAAAGTTTAAGTTGCTGAGCTGTTCACTTGTTTGGATAAAGAGTTTAAAATGAAGTCTTTAAAATGTATTATTATGATGATGTCACACATGCCCTGATTAGAATGTGTTACTGAATGATGTCATAATTACTAGAATCAGATGGAATCTGTTTTGTACCTTCTTTTGCAATAAAAGTTTTGGTATTATGTGAAACAGCTCAGTCAGAGTACAGTTGTGTAATATATATATATATATATATATATATATCATTTCATAAACATAAGATAATGTGCTGTTCAAGTTAATATTTTCAGATAACCTTAGTCGACAGACAGCCCCAAACAGCAGCTGCTCTTACTGATCAGCTTATGTGATATATTTGTCATAATAACTTTGATTCTTAATGCTTGTAACATTAAATTTGTCTGCAGTGTTCAACGGTTTGTTGTGTGTAACATAATTTGCATAAAAAAATAGAGGCATTAGAGAATTTTTCTCTTGATGGTATTTTATATAAGTTCATGAGTTTTGATCACTTGTCGGATATCACTTGTTTCGGTGCGCCCGAATCCATTTTCACATTCACAAAGAGTCATTTTCATTTGAAAATGCACTTTAGTGCCCCTTGACCTCTTTCTTCTACTAGGGCAGCGGTTCTCAATCCTGGTCCTCACGACCCCCCCGCTCTGGACATTTTGTATGTATCTCTTATCACTTAGAGGTATGTCCTATTCAACCGCTAGTGCCCTGTGAAGTGGACTTTACATGATATTCCTCCATGATTTCCATTTAAAAGGGCACTAAAGTGCACGAGGCGTGAATTTACATTGTAGTCATTTACAGAGATACTGTATATTATGTCACACTTCACACGTCTGTAGTAAGTTTTGTCTGTGCGTGATGACACTGCGTAGCGAGAATCCTTGCATGAATGTTCTGAAATGAAGTAAACTGGAATGGATTTCCCGTGCTCAGAGAGTAGGGAGCAGTGAACACTATGTAGGGACGACACTGTCAATCGGAGCACTGTTCATGCATGGATTACTTTTCTAATGAGCTGATGGTCAGAATCAGGTGTGTTAAATAAGAGAGACATCCAAAATATGCAGAGCAGGGGGGCACGAGGACTGGGATTGAGAACCACTGTACTAGGGTGAACTGTCTTAATGACAAGAGGACTGAAACAGATGCTTCATTGAAGTGCTTAATGCATTTTGCATTCACATGTAGAGACAGTTCATTTTGAGCTGTGTGTGTGAGTTGGGAGCTGTTAAACAGACCACTGATCCTTGTACTTCAGGAGAGAAGGAATATTGTGATATGTTTTCTTCTCTTTGGATTGTGCACTTCAATTCTGGTTCTTTAAAACATGTCCTGTTATGTTTTGATTGAGACCTTTTTGCTCACAAGATCAGAATATTCACCTGCATTTAGATATGCTGTTCCTGCTCAGCTGCCAGACAGTGCCAGCATTTTTGATCATTTTCACAAAATGTTCATGGCCCCCAGAATATTTTGTTGTATGAATATCTGAACATGCAAGAGAAATCAAAAAAAAAAATAGAGCCTCTGCTTTNTATTTATTTATATATATATATATATATATATATATATAAAACACATTTTATTCTAGCTTCATGCATTTTTAACTCTTGAAGGTGGATAAGTTTACTAAAAAAGTAACATTATAAACAAAAAGCTGAGAAAAAACACACTTTTTGTCAAAGACTACGTCCGGATCGGATTCAGAATGATGATCAAAACATAGATGTAGTAGATGGATCTCATTAACACCCATAAAGATGGTACAGTCCTGTATTGTAACATTAGGCAGTTTCGATTAATATGCTGTTTACTGTTTGATGATCATGTTATTTTACATGTGCATAAGCAGTGCTTCTATCGCTTGTTTCTGCTTCTTCGCCTGTGTTTTGATCCAGAGGTTCTGTACTCTTTCAGAAGATGCGTTATAGCTCCCCTTACTGTATAACAGTGAAAACATGGATTGCCGTATAATTCTGTCAATGGCGAGTTAATGGTCAATAACGACTTAAATTTTCTTAAATTATATGTTACACAAAGCTGTAATATGAAGGTGTAGCCAAATTTACCATTGTTTAGCGAATTTCATAGGCGAAATCCAGCCATTTTAGTAGAAATCCATGCGATCAGGAATTTTGCGTGAGGGCGGAAGAAGAGAGAAAAATAATAGACCTTATCTAGCCCCGCCCCTTTTCAGCGCTGTGCTCGTTGTGTTCTGTCTTCCGGTTTGTATTTCCACAGCATGAAGGTAGATCTTACAGATTTATGAATGAACCACTGGTTTTAAAATATTCCCGGTCTACTGACATTTGTTGTGACATCCTCTTCAAACATTACAATGCTCATGATTACTTTGGCCCTGTTTCCACCTGGTATTAAGATGCGCTTTGGTAGATCGGATCACAAGTAGACGAGGCAGACACATTCCTGTTTACACCTAGTATCTTAATCTGTTTCTTTTGTCCATTTTTAAACACTTCTGTCCTGATTTCTTCCAGGGGTGGATCTATGGGTGGGTAAACGTATGGTTTTTCCAGATCTTTCGATCTAATGGACAAAATAAGCTGGCGCAATTTACATATGAACATGACCGGAGATGACAGAAAAACATACGGAGAGAAGCAGCTTTAGTTTCTGCTCTGATAACCGCAAGTTCACGCCGAACGTGGTGAGTGCATGTTAGAAATCAGGAATGGTGAGAGAACATTGCGCTTGGTATGTTTTTCATCTTCAAACCAAACTTGGGTTTTCAGCCAACAAAGTTTAAATCCCATCTGACTAGCGTGCTTTCCATAATGTCGCATTAAGTCAGTAGGCGGAGAGTGGATGGTCTTTTTTGTGGCTGTTCAAACACATTCAACCACATGAGCATTTACACCATGAAAACAATCTAGTCTAATGCGTTTTCGACTACCTCTGGAAGTGGTCGAAAGTGGACAAGCTCAAAATGTTTTACACCCCATTTACACTTGTATTTAGCGTCATCCACTTGTGATCTGATCGACCAAAATGCATCTTAATACCAAGTGGAAACAGGGCGTTTCGTTAACTCTACAAAAAGTAAATCCACTTCACCAACTAATTACTCTTCGACAGTGGTCCCATAGAAATATACAAAGCTACCGCAAAACAGAAATTCAAACACAAAATTCTAAAGATGGCTGTGCACTTGTTTCTGTGGCGCATAAGGTCTACGGTGCTGTAAAAGTTCGCTCTGGTGACCCAGAATTGGCATGCACAGAACTGACATGCTTATCCGTCACTACTAAATTCTGTCACTTCCCACTTCCAAGCACATAAGTTAGAATAACCCTAACTGGCCTTGGATCAGTAGTCTAAATAACACGTGGCACAACCCACTGTAGGCTGTTGCCCTGTGACTGGCCTCCCTCTCCGCTCGGCTTCTTTCTCCTCCTCAGGGCTGTATCATCGTCTTTATATATAGTCTTCAGCAGTCCCAGCAGCACTGTGTTTTCAGCACATGGCTAATTGAAATCATGAGTAATTGGGTTTAGAATGAGTTGATGGTCATTTTGAAGTANTGGCTTACTTAGTATTTCCAAACCAGCAGCTGTTGTCAGCACATCTAACCAAGTGCCAGAGGACTCCCATCGAGATCTGTAGTTGTGTAGGTTGGTGGTTTACGCCTGTGGTCACATTAAGCCTGAATTTGTTTGTGGAACGAGTCTTCAGCAGTCCCAGCAGCACTGTGTTTTCAGCACATGGCTAATTGAAATCATGAGTAATTGGGTTTAGAATGAGTTGATGGTCATTTTGAAGTAGCAAACCTGAAAAATGATGCTGAGTGTGTTTGTCATGTCCTTGATAACTTCTTTATTTGATACTATAGGTATTAGCTTCTTTTCGAATCAGAAGGTACACTAGACTAGAGTCTTATCTGCCTCTCTTGCTGTCTCCTGCTAATTTCCGGTGCTGCAGAGATGATGAACTCTGATCCAGGCTCCATGATGATACTTTATTCTGAAGAGAAACATTAACAGTTTCTGGAACAGCAATTAATTTTGTCTTAGGCCAGCAGCAGCTGTGTTTTTAACAAGGTTCTTCTTACAAGGTTCTGTGTATTTGGATTGTTTTATTATAAATCAAAAAACTTTAATTTATTATTATTTAAATCCTGTTATAAAATGATTTGATTGATCGTTTTTGGTAGGAATCTACAATATATTGTGACCACATTGGCACTTTTAAAATAAGTATTTATATATTGGCCAGATACATTGGATATTTCGGTAACACTTTACAATAAGGTTCATTAAGTTAACTACATTAGTTAACATGAACTAATAATGAACTGCACTTATACAGCATTTATTAATCTTTGTTAATGTTAATTTCAACATTTACTAATACATTATTAAAATCTTGTTAACATTACTTAATGTACTGTGAACTAACATGAACAAACAATGAACAACTGTATTTTCTTTAACTAACATTAACAAAGATTAGTAAATACAGTAACAAATGTATTACTCATGGTTAGTTCATGTTAGTTAATATATTAACTAATGTTTAACTAATGAACCTTATTATAAAGTGTTACCAATAGTTCCCTTCTCTATAAGCCATTTTTTTCTAATTCAAACATAATATTAAAAAAAAAAAAAAATTTATATAGCACATAAAGGAATATTTGTCCATCTTCCATAATGCACATTACAATATTATGATGGCAATATTCACTTGTAGCATACAAACTATTTAGTAACACTTACATTTAGTAAAACATATTCACTATTAACTACAACTTTTGCCTCAATTAACTCATAATTTACTGCTTATTAATAGTTAGTAAGGTAGTTTTTGTAGCATTTAAATTTAGGTATTGATATTGGATTATGGGATGTAGAATATGGTCATGCAGAATAAGACATTAATATGTGCTTTATAAGTACTAACAAACAACCAATATACTAGTAATATGCCAGCTAATAAGCAACTAGTTAATAATGAGAATTGGACCCTAAAATAAAGTGTTACCAACTATTGTAATTTTTTAGTGGTTCAAATATAATATATATATATATATATATATTCTGCTGAACTTGCTGCTTAATATTTTTGTGGAAGTTTTTTTTAGGATTTGAATTTTCAAAATTAATTAAAATGTAATTTTTTTTGCAAGTGTAAAAGTTTTTACTGTCATACTTAATACTTAATCAATTTAATGCATCTTTGCTGAATAAAAGTATAAATTTCTTTAAAAAAATCTTATAGCTGTATCATTATCGATGTATCCTTACTCTTTTGTATTGCAGCTTCTCTTTTTGCCCAGCAGTTGGCTCAGTTAGCCTGTAAATTAACACTGGTTTTTCAAGTTGTTGAGTTATTTTTGAGTTCTGTTTGTTTACTCATTAGTTATAGAGGTGATGATGTGTTACAGCATCCATTCACCTTTGTCTAGTTAATGTACCATTGGCCATGTCTAGCTGATGTACAAACATTTTGGTTTCGGAAACATAGGACTGAGCACTGTTTTCTTCCTTCCACATTTAGAATGAATTTCTTGATGGTCAAATAATCAGCATCTAAACGTACTTTGATGTGACAGCGAGGTGAACTGATAACTGGACCTTTCCTCTAGGACCTTACCATTTGAACTTGGAAATATGTTTGCAGGTTGTGACATCCAGAGCTTTATCTATTCGTAACATCAACGGGCGCTGCAAAGCCTTATGCGTAGAAACAGCGTGTACCTCACACGGCAGCTTCCGAATGCTTTCCCTGATCGTGATTTGGTGTGAAATCTAGTATCTGCATGATGCGTACGGTGCGGGTGAAGTGTTTGGGATTAAAGGGGTCTGTGGTTCCTGCAGAGAGGCATTGCAGAGTTGCGGCAGCAGGAAATGATGATGACGACAGACACTCGTCTTATCACAGATTCCCCTTCGCAGTCATCTTCTCCCCAAAACGCACACATCAAGGCTACAGTGATGCGTCTTTTTCATCCAGCCCCCCAGGCTTTCCTCTGTTTCTTAGCAACAAGAAACATCCCATGTGACCAGCTCGGTGACTCACCTGAATTGTGACATCACAGCTCCCGCGGCAGCAGCAATGGTCCCTGACGAAACTGTGGGGCTTTTGTCCGTAACCCATACATATACGAGGGCAGACAGATGAACGGATGCAGGAAGTGTCACGTGACCCGAGATCCAAACAAGATCTTCATGCTCGTAGTGTCTCGAACATCACAAAGGACTCATCAGTGGACACTGCTGGATTTTTAGATGTGATTTCTATGTGTCTGACCTGTGATCTGTCATTACCCAGGTTACTCTCACTGGAAGGGACAAGTCTTGACTGCAGATGAGCTTCACGTGCTGTATGAAGGGATCAAACTGAACAACGTCAACCACTACGACTATGTACTTACAGGTCAGTTCTTTGACTACCAGTCATGCCAGTGCAACTCTGTCTGTCACACTGATGGGGATGTTATTTGCATGCTTAGTCATTTATTAAGCCTATAGGGATGAAAACAATTGAATGATGTAACTCCCTGATGGCATCAGACTCTCATATTTCCAGCTCTGTTCAGTTGGAGCAATGTACATGGGCCCTGTGTGAGACCCTAGAGGCCCCGAGGCCAGGTGAGCGCCATATATATATCTATATATATGGCCATATTATCATATACACATGGGAGTAGGCTCTTTTGAGATGTGTATATCTTCAGCTGCAGGCAATTTTGTCTCTGTGGACTAGTGAGAGTGGGAAAGGTGTTTTAACAGTTTATATGTGTCACAGGAGAATTCTGGTCTGGAGTTTTTTCACTACATTTCAAATGATAGATTTTGAAAATAAAATATTCTGTGGTGGAAATGAAAGTGGTAGAAATTACATTTTAAACATTATTGGAATAAAATTAATGTCTTGCTCAGGGAAGTTTCATAGCTAGCATTTTATATACCCTAAATAAATACATACATAATTTTACGCATTTTGCATTATATTGGTACAAAATTTTCACACACATTGCTTAATATTTGTACAATATTTTCACGTTTTGCATACTATTTTACATAATATTTGTACAATATTTTCACACATTTTACATTATATTTGTATAATATTTTCACACACATTGCTTAATATTTGTACAACATTTTCACACTTTGCACACTATTTTGCATTATATTGTACAATATTTTCTCACATTTTTCATAATTTGACAATTACAGCTTGATTTTAAAAGATGCTAAATAACAAAAATCTCTTAAAGTGTTATTTAACTTTTTTTTCATTCTCATATTTCATCTCAATCATTGTAACCAAGTACACTAACTATTAGTGGCAAAATTGTTGGTTTGTGGTTAAAATGACACCATAGTTTTCATTTTGGTAAAATATTGATATACACTTCTGTTTAAAAGTTTGGGGTTTTTGAAAGAATTCTCACAAAGGCTGCATTTATTTGATCAATAATACAGTTAAAACAGAAATATTGTGAAATATTATTATAATTTAAAAGAACTGTTTTCTATTTGAACATATTTTAAAATGTAATTTATTCTCGTGATCAAAGCTGAATTTTCAGTCTTCAGTGTCACATGATCCTTCAGAATTAATTCTAATATGATGATTTCCTGCTCAAGAAACATTTTTTATTATTATTATTATCAATGTTGAAAACAGTTGTGCTGCTTAATATTTTTGTGGAAGCCAAGGTACATTACACTATTAATTATCATTTCATATTAAAATGTTTTATTATCAAAGTTTTCAGTATGGGACAATTATTTTTTATTTTATAGAGTAAAACAATAAAATCTATATATAAAAGTAGACAAAAAAAATAAAGACAAATTAAAAAATGTCAAATTTGTTTTAGTTAATATCATCCCATAGGTGCAAACTTCAACTTTGTGGCATTGAGTGTTGCATAGGTAAGCACCCCTTTTCTTCAGAAAATCTAAATATCTAGTTGATTTGTTTGTCATGTGCATCCAGTAGGTTTGTGTTGAGTTGTCTGGAGTCAGAGAGGAAGTGAACACATCTCTCTTGCTCTGTAACGGCTCTGCTAATCAGCACCGGGGGACCGTAGAGGACACATGGTCATAGAGTTGCAGGTCTCTCACGAGCACCGCAGACTGAGATGTTGTGCTCTGTCGAGTGTGCTAGCGGGTGAGACGTCTCTGGTGCATGAGCTCTCCTTTATCATCACCTTGAGAGGAGAGGAAAGCACAGAAATGGGTAAAGAGGAAAAGAGGGAAAGGAGAACATGGGAATAGAGAGCAGTGTGGGATGTATTTATACAAGCAGTCCAGTAAAACCACATTTCGCATGGACCTAAACACACCCTTTCATACACTTTTAAAAAGGAAAAATAGATTTAGCTCCGTAGGATATACAGTAACAATGAGTCTGATAAATTACTGTTTTTAAAGATTATGCTTGTATATCAGGATTATTTTATTTATTTAGATTTTTTTTTATTGAAATAAAGTAATACATTTATTCAGCAAGGATGCAAATTGATCTCAAGTGACAGTAAAGACCTTTATAATGTTACAAAAGATTTGTATTTCAAATAAAATGCTGTAAAGTTCTTTTAAACTGTCTATTCATCAATTCATCATTCTATTCATCCTGAAAAACATATCACAGTTTAATCAAAGACATGAAATATTAAGCAGCATTGTTTTTTTCATCATAATAATAAGAAATGTCTCTTGAGCTGCAAATCAGTATATGATTTCTGAAGGATCATGTGACACTGAAGACTGGAGTTAAAAAAAAAACTTTGCCGTCACAGGAATAATTAAAATTATTAAATGTATTATAAATTATTAATATAAAATAACATAGAAAACAGCTATTTTAAATTGTAATAATTTCGCAGTATTTTTGACCAAATAAATGCAGGCTTGGTCATTAGAGACTTCATTCAAAAACATTTAAAAAATCTTAACGAACGTCAAAATCAGACTACTTTAAAATCTCATGTAAACGTGATTTTCTTGCGTTAAAGGGATAGTTCACCCAAAAAAAATAAATTCTGTCATAATTTACTCCCTCTCAAGTTCCAAACCTGTATACATTTCTTTGTTCTGCTGTACACAAAAGAAGATATTTGGAAGAATGTTTGTAACCAAGCAGATCTCACCTCACATTGACTGCCATAGTATATTTTTTTTTTCCTACTATGGTAGTGGGGCAAGATCTGCTTGTTGAGTAGACGATGACAGAATTTTCATTTTTGGGTGAACTATCCCTTTAACATCTTGATACAATGAGCTGATTTTGGTAGTTGTCAGTGTTGTTTTAATGTGCTCATTATTCTGTATCCCACCTGTACATTGATCCTATCTAATGCCTAAGAACTGTTTATATTGCAATATTTTTAATCCCAGCTGTGATGTCATAATGTGAATGTTTGAACTGCTATTTGAACTCTTCCACATGCCTCTCTTACTAGTGGCTTGTGTTGTCGCAGTGCGATTTATTGTGTGACACACTATGACATCATGAAAAGCAGTGAAGGTCAGTTGCGTCACACTTAGGATTTATTTACCTGACTGGAAAGACAGAGCCGCCACATGACCAATAGCTTGAGAGTGGCCCTGGGAGTTTCAAGTCTGTCCCACCTCAAATAACTTTTAATATTTATTGTCACTTTCTTTGAAACAGTGCATGCTTGATGTGTTTATTGAGTTCCAAGTCTATCGATTTAGCCAGGACCTATTATGCTTTTTTTTTATATTTTCAACTTTCTTTAGTATGTAATGTTGCTGTTTGAGCATGAAAAAAGTCTGCAAAGCACAAAGTCTTATTCTCCATATCAGTAAGCTCTGTTTCTGAACTCCCTGAATCGCCTCAACTGCAGTCTTAAAGGGGGGGTGTAATGCTATTTCATGCATTCTAAATTATTTAAACTGTTAAAGAGTTGCATTTTCATGCTAAACATGGTCAAAGTTTCAAAACACGAGTTGGACGTATGACGGAGTATTTCTGTGCCAAATATACAACTTCCGGTTGTGGACGTGTTTCGCCGAATTTTTTTCGAGTATGGCCTGTATGACGTAATAAAAGGGTGGAATTCCTTGTATAGGTACGTCTCCCTGTTAAGCGTGCACACACACATCACCCAGAGCAAGAGCAAGATCGCCTATCAACGCACTTTGTTTCGGGATACGGAAGTCGAGAGATTTTTCAACAATGGCTGTGTCCCAATTCAGGGGCTGCACACTTTGAAGGATGCATACGTCATCGAGGCAGTCTCATTTAAGAAAAATAACCGTTAGATTGCAAAGTAAGAAAGAAATTACAGTATTTTACACCTCACTTGGTTGTAAGGGAAAGATTACCTTTTTCAGCTTCCCAAAGAATTCAGCGTTCAGGGAACAGTGGATGAAGTTTGTTTTTCCGGGGCAGCAACAGAGTTGCGCACATGTTTGTTTGTTCCCGGGATTTCGGTGATGAATGTTTTGTAAACAAGTCCCAGTTCGGCGCTGGATTTGCAGATCGAGGGTGGTGAGTAAAGCTGCATCAGATGTCTGTGTTTTGTTGGTAATCGGCGCGCAAGTGCATAAAATGTAAACAACACGAACGTTTTTGTTCCTTTTTTATTTATAATGATGTCACAGCTTGCAGACGATCTCTACGCAAAAGCTCCGCCCACGGCACTGACTGCAACCTCCAGGATCTCTGCTTTTTTCTGAAAGACTCGGTACAGCGTATCTATCTTTTATAAATATGATAAAACTAAAGACTTTTTGGAGATATGAAGGATGCAATATTACTCTATATGTACTCAAGATTAACATGCGATTGGCAGAAACTGTGTGTGATAC
>RJVU01037554.1:1343794-1393900 GCA_003731715.1 Anabarilius grahami | reverse complement strand
TAGGAAAACATTTGTAACCCCTTTGGATACAAAACTCGACCATCAACAAGAAACGCATCATATGTTGCTGTTCACATGATAATGGAGTCCAGTAAAGGTCTCTGACTGTGTTTGTGTGTTCAGGTGATGGATCTGCTGCATAAGATGGGTCCAGACACCGTGGTCATCACCAGCTCTGATCTGCCCCCTCGTCTCGGAGACAGATTTCTGGTGTCTCTTGGCAGTCAGCGCATTTGTAAGTGTGTGTGTGTCCATGTGTGCTTCCTGTGGAACTCAAAATTGCTTTGTCATGAATTTAAAAACATGTCAAACTGCTGAACAGTGGAAGATAATCGTTTGTGGATTTGACAGATGACAAAATTTGCAATTATAAGATCTTATTGGAATGCATGTGGATTCAAAAATGTTTATATTTATATTATATATTTATCGCTTTGAACCACCTTCGTGGGGTTGTGTAGCCTAGTGGGTGAAGATCAGGGCTGGTTCAGGTATGGTCAATTCTTGTGAAGAATGCAGACATGAATAAAATACCCATGTTTCTGCAGTGATGCCAGACGGTACAAGGAAGACCCAGCGGATCCGAATAGAGGTGCCGAAAGTGGATGCGGTGTTTGTGGGGACTGGTGATCTATTTGCTGCTATGCTGTTGGCCTGGACTCACCATTACCCAACAGACCTGAAGGTACAACATATTAAATCATCACGTCATAAATGCATCACAGTGATCATGCGGTGCAGTAAGAAAATGCTGATCAAGTGTTATTCTGTCTTGTTCTTTTTCTCAGACGGCATGTGAGAAGACTTTCTCCGTCATGCACCATGTCATTCAGAGGACTATATCTTATGCCCATGGTAACACAACAGCCAAAACTTGTTTATGTTATATGTATGTGCATGATGTAGAGTTGTTTCAATGCCAAAATTCTAGTATCAATTGTTACAATATTAAAATTAGTTATAAATTAAAGAACAAAAAATATAGCTGCAAGCAGCAATTAAGGGGCCAAGCACAACAGAAGCAAACAAGGAAGCTAACAGCAGACCAACAAAGTCAAAATTGACTATGATAGCAGCTTAGACAAAGTCAATGCATGTCAATTTTGTCAATCAGACCAACAGTACTGTATTTAGAGCCAATTTCATATTTTGTTAAATTATAGCAGTCCCACCGCTTTTTTGTGTGTTCTCAGAGTGCCCCCATACATAAGTGTCTAAATTGGTGAAAATATCTCATTTCGTTTAGGATTTATATTTATAAACACGTTAAAAAAATTACCCACGCCTGACTTTGATTGCATTTTTTTTTTGCCACTTACTATCAAAATTTTGACATTTGGCCATTAGCATGTAGTCAACAACATATGTTTCCGATTTTCCTACGGTGGTTTCAAACAGTTTCTAATATATTCACGAATGTTGTTTAAACGCTAAATCACAATGTTGCACTAACCATAAGGCGAAACATAGCATGTTTGGTATCGTTGGACTCGGCAAGGATTCAGGAATCCAAGGAGATGACTCGCGTGAAAAATAAGACAACCACATCCAAAGTTATATTCATGTGAATTCTTTATTTTACCACTAGGTGGCGCTGATCCAAAACTTCTCAGACTCCTTCAGGGCATCGTGCCATCGCACCCATACAGAGTTTCATAATGATATGTTCATGCGTTTGTAAAATACAGCATTTTACTGCAAAATTCTAAATGGCCAACGCCCAAAATGGCCTGATATGGGAAAATTGGATATCACTCGACTCAGCATGATGCCCATAATCCACCGAGATTATTAAAAAAATAGCCATATTTTGTATCTCCGGACCAGTAGATGGCGCTGCACCGAAACGCAGCATACCGCCTCATGTCATGCTTGTGATGGATCAAGTTTGGTCTGAATACGATAAAGCGTTGGTGAGATAGAGCCTTACGTCTATTTTTGCAAGCGCTACGTTTTTCGAAAACAGTTTGACAAATCAACTTGAATTCCATAAATTGTTTGGCATGGTCTGGAGATGGTCTGGTTCAATTTTCATGAAAAATAGCAGGAAAATTTTCATGACTGATAATGACATCACAGTGTGCAATCGAATCGTCTTGAGCCAAGGAATCAGAGGAAAAAAGGATTTTGTTTCTACGATTTTCTTACTTACGGTTCAAAAGTTATTAGCATAAACATGAGTGCAAATTTGGACAGTTGGTTGAGATGGAGACTCCATATTTGCTCTGTTTACAGTTTAAACTGTCCTCTATCTGTGTGCCAAATTTCATAACTTTGCCATAGTCTCAAGAATGGAAGAAGAAGAATAAATAGAACGCCAATGGATACAATAGGTGCCTACACACCTTCGGTGCTTGGCCCGTAATAAGCAGTGCTTGATGTTTTCTAGGTATTTTCCAGCAGTATGAAGCACATATTTAATTAAAATGACAAACTTGATTAAAACATAAGATATTCACTCATACATTTCTTAGGTTTACAGTTATGATTATTGAAAAGCAAGCATGTCATTCATCCATCACTGTCATAGTGTCATTATGTATATAAACTAAAGTAAAGCTGGGGGCAGTAGTTTTTTTGTTTTAGCTATTTTAAACAGTAATAATATTTCACAATATTACTGTTTTACTGTGTTTTTGATCAAATATATGCAGCCTTGGTGAGCCAAACAGACTTTCAAAAACATTTAAAAATCTTACAAACCCCCAATAACAGCAGCCATATCACCCTGTAGCCCAAGACTGGTTGCCCAGTGAAGCTAAGCAGGGCTGAGCCTTGTTAGTACCTGGATGGGAGACCTCCTGGGAAAACTAGGTTGCTGCTGGAAGAGGTGTTAGTGAGGCCACAAGGGGGTGCTCACCCCGTGGTCTGTGTGGGTCCTAACGCCCCAGTATAGTGACGGGGACACTGTACTGTAACAAGCACCGTCCTTCGGATGAGACGTTAAACCGATGTCCTGACTCTCTGGGTCATTAAAAATCCAATGGCACTTCTCGTAAAGAGTAGGGGTGTAACACCGGTGTCCTGGCCAAATTCCCTCCGTTGGCCCTTACCAATCACGGCCTCCTAATAATCCCCCTCCATTGAATTGGCTCTTTCACTCTCTCTCCTCTCCACCTACAGCTGGTGTGTGGTGAGCGCACTGGTGCCTTTGTACTGTGGCTGCCGTCGCATCATCCAAGTGGATGCTGCACACTGGTGGTGGATGAGGAGAGACCCCTGATATGATTGTAAAGCGCTTTGGGTGTACAGTAGTACATATGAAAGCGCTATATGAATGCCTCATTCATTCATTCATTCACTCAATAAGCTTATTTTATTTTAATGCTTTTCTCTCTTTCTCTTGTATGTTCAGAAATGGCAGGTCCTGGTAGAAGACCTAGCCCGGCTCAGCTGGAGTTACGGATGGTCCAGAGTAAAGCGGACATAGAGGATCCAGCCATAGTCATGGAGGCGACCGTTCTATAGAGCCGCCACATGCCACATCTCATCCACACATCTCACCCTCCGCTCACAACTGCACAATGTATAGATGTTGTACATTTTGATATGTAATGTGACATTGCCTTAGAATCTCAGCCAGAGCACAACAGTTCCATTCTCAAGAGATTCAGCAGGGTACGGCCAAACAGGCGAGAGGGGGAGAGCGATCGCTTGTGCTCCGAGAGAGTATAACGCAGAGAAAAGAGATGAGAAGAAGAGAATGGGAGAGATGATCGCCCTCTCATTCACACTCTTGCAATCTTCACCATCTCTGTCTCTCTCTCTCTTTCTCTCAAAGCTCCTCAAGAACTCCGGTTCGTCCTGCACATAAAGCCCGGTCACTGGCATTTCCAGACCAGGTCAGTTATGTACCTAAACTGCCATCGATCTAGTGAGGACCAATTTAAAAAATGACGTTAATATAGATGTGACTCTTTCTACACTCTAGGATTTTGAGTCAGAGCTGTTCAGCAACAAACATAGAAAACAAAACCTAGATGGTTGATTCTCACAAAAGCTCTCAAGAAATGTCTGGGTCATATTTCTTTTCAAAATCAAAAGGTAAAAATAAGATTATATTTATTGCATAGAAGATAAAGAAGGCTATTATTAGGACCATTACGTTTTTGTGTATCATGCTATTAGTTTTATGTCAGTTAAGTGTAAGACTAATAATAAATTATATTATTTTTATATTATATTATTATTATTATTATTCAGTTAATGTGTTTTTCTCCTCAATTCTCAGTAGCTTAGTGTAATGTGAAAAAATGTCTCATTTTCAAATCATTCTCAAATCTAATTTTTTATATTAATCTTTTTTATTTATTATTATTTTGTATGTTTTGTTTTTGTTTTTAATATTGTGGCCAGACAGGATGATTTTCATGACCATATTACTTTTTTTCAGGGATAAAATGTGATTATTTGTCATAGTACAAACAATGTTGGTCCTAAAAATAGATTTTCTTTATGCAAAATTTAATTCTGTATTTTTGTCATTTGAGAATTACCCAGAAAACTTGGTCTTTTGCTCACTGTGGTTCTTGATAAGATACCTCTATCTGGAAAAGATAGGTTGTGGCCAACCTCAAAAATGCACAAGTAAGTTGTTAAATGTGTATTACAGACCCAAAGCATTTGTGTGAGAGTCCAACTTGTGTTTAAATGTGTATTTTATTGTTTTTTTTTGTGTGACTATTCTCTCCCAAAAAGGGAGTTTTTATTGAAGAGATGCGCTGCTGTATTTTGTGACTTGATGTTGATGTTTTTGGTGAGATGTACTGTAATAATTTTTGGCCTTGCTCATGTGTATGATTTAATTCTCTTTCCATTGATTTCATTTTGCATTGAGCATTTATAAATGCGGAAGTTCTAGCATTTCACTTCATGTTTGTTTGTCAATGTAACTAACATTATCATCTCATTTGCTTTGAACTGATTGTATTTGCATTGATAATCTACTTGTTTGTACAAGCAGAAGAGACTTTAAAAGTAGTTTTATCTTTTTATTTGATAGTATTTTCATATCTTAAAAGGAAAAGACTTGTATGAAGTCTGAAGTACTGGGGAAACGTTTTAAAATGCCTTGATTAAAAGTAGTTCTGTATGTGTGCTGGTCTGCACCAGGTTCTCTCTCACTTTGCCAGAGAACATGGTGTCTCTTGGTTACAATGCTGTGAAAGATAATAAAAGGCAGATGAGTTGTACATTTAATCAGACTTGCTCTCCTTTGTTCAGTTCATAAGGAGATTGATTCAGGCGACATCTTCTTTTCTGCCGTATGTCTGTTTATATTTTGATTTCTCAAGTATTATTTTTGCTTTAGTTGTGACTTCTGATTTACACCTAACTAATGCTCTTCCAAAATTAGTCATTTCTTTAATCCATCGGTTCATTCTTTGATCATTTTTGAGTTGCATTTGTCTTCTAACCACTCAAAAGTGAATCTCACAAAAACATATCCGTGTCACATTTAACCCCATACTCAAAAGAAGGAACAAGAAAGACAGACATAGAAAAAAAAATTTCTTTTAAAGAAACAAACCCTATTTTAGGACCCTTTTTTCAATTCTTGGTTATACAATAATTGTTTAATTGGTGGAACAAAAAAGTAGAACAAAAACAAATATTATGTATGACTATTTTATAATATAAATGTGATAATCTGATTATTAATACTTATGTATAATATATAGTTTTTGCATTACCATAATGTCATACTTAATTGTCATGAAAATTAAAAAATAAGATCATAAAAATTGTGTAGCATTTCAGGCCTACTAGTGCTCAAAAAAACAGTTATTCTTCACATTAGTTGCAAGTTCCATCGCTCTGACTCTTGAAGTGAGTATAGGATATATATTTGTTTAGAATTTAAAAAAAAATCAATCATATAATTGGATGAATTTTCTTTAAAGAAAAATGTTATTTATTTTGATTTTGGAGTGAAATATGACCCAGCCTTTTTCTTGGGAGGTTTCGTGAGATTCACCTGTTTTCATCCACTTCAACCACTATCTTATTTTCCATAGGAAAAAAAAAAAAGAAGAAAAAGTTGGCCATGTGCAGGACTAATCAGGGGGTCAGCATTGCTCTGAGGGGCATGTGCTTCAGCTTTTCATTGGTTCCTGAGCTGTTATCTAACTTCTTATGTGTACTTGTACGTTGTGTATGTGTATGTGTGAATGACAAAAGGATGGTTCTACTGTGAGAGTGAGAGTATTTGTGTTCTTTGAAGGAAAATGAGGGTGTGAAGGAATAAACTGGGGGGAGGGGATGCAAATAAATAAGAAAAGCCAAGTTTAGTCTTTGTGAATACTGACATATTACTGGTATTCAGATGATCATGACATCAATGATGACATCACTGTCTCCGAGTGAACTGTACTGCTACCATTTGCACTTAGTGTAATTGAGGCCAGCTGTTTGGTACATTTGGTGCCATGACCCAGATGGGATTGAGGTTTAGGGGATGAGTGTAACGGAGGCCATCTAGTAAGAGCTGTGCAGCGCATTAGCAACTGACAGTAGAGCTAGTGACGCTAGTGTGCCTGCCTCCTATGCCTGAGAGACGCTAGTTCGAATCCCGCTCGGAGTGGTGCGAGTAGAAACGGAGGAGTTACATTTGGTACCGTGACCCGGATGGGAGTGAGGTTTAGGGGGGTGAATGTAACGGAGGCCAGCTAGTAAAAGCTGTGCAGGTAAGAGGCGCATTAGCAACTGACAGTAGAGCTAGTAACGCTAAAATGCCTGCCTTTTATGCTGGAGACACTGGTTCGAATCCCGCTCAGAGCAGTGCGAGTAGAACCGAAGGGGTTAAATTTGGTGCTGTGACCCAGATGGGATGAGGTTTAGGGGTGAGTGTAACGGAGGCCAGCTAGTAAGAGCTGTGCAGGTAAGAGGCGCATTAGCAACTGACGGTAGAGCTGTGACACCAGTGTGCCTGCCTCCCATGCTGGAGACGCCGTTTCGAATCCCGTTTGGAGCGGTGCGACGAGAACCAGAGGGGGTTACATTTGGTGCCGTGACCCAGATGGAAGTGAGGTTTTAGGGGGGTGAGTGTAACGGAGGCCATCTACTAAGAGCTGTGCGTGTAAACCTCACTCTCCTGATCTCAAGAGGCGCACTAGCAACTGACACTAGAGGCTGTGGTCTTTAGCGTCCATGTTAACGTGCCCACCTCCCACGCTGGATATGCAGATTCGAATCCCGCTCAGAGCGGATCAAGTAGGACCTATTACATTTGGTGCCGTGACCCGGATGGGAATGAGGTTTAAGGGAATGAGTGTAACAGAGGCCAGCTAGTAAGAGATGTGCGAGTAAACCTCACTCCTCTGGCCTCAAGAAGCGTACTAGCGACTGACACTAGAGACTGTGGTATTTCGTGTCCTTGTTAGCGAGCCCACCTCCTACGCTGGAGATGCTGATTCGAGTAGGACCTATTACATTTGGTGCCATTACCAGGATGGAAATGAGGTTTAGGGGGGTGAGTGTAACGGAGGCCAGCTAGTAAGAGATGTGCGAGTAAACCTCACTCCTCTGGCCTCAAGAAGCGTACTAGGGACTGACACTAAAGACTGTGGTATTTTGTGTCCTTGTTAGCACGCCCACCTCCCATGTCAGAGACGCTGGTTCAAATCCCGCTCGGAGCGGGACAAGTAGGACCGGAGGGGTTACATTTGGTGCCGTGACCCGGATGGGAGTGAGGTTTAGGGGGATGAGTGTAACGGAGGCCAGCTAGTAAGAGCTTTGCGAGTAAACCTTCACTCCCATGGCCTCAAGAAGCGTGCTAGAGACTGCGGTATTTACCGTCCTTGTTAGCGGGCCCTCCTCCCATGCTGGAGATGACAGTTCGAATCGCGCTCAGAGCGGGTCGAGTAGGACCGGTTATATTAGCACTCGCCCAAGTGCTGCTTAACAGGTTTAATTAGAGGAAAATGGCCAATTCTGCTTGAAGATGCCTTTGGTGAACAGTCGACCTTTTCTTCTGCAGAAAAACATGCATGCTAACTATATTTAAAGATGTCAAAGACATGCTTACTATGAGAGCACGCTTGTGTTTACTGTTAATGGAACGAGTGTGTCCTGATATAAGAAAACCTGTCAGAGCCTCACGAAGACAAAAAAAAAGAAAAAAAAAAGTAGGCAGCCAGACTGTTATAGCAGTGATGTCTAGTACATTCCCTGAGGGAACTGTAGTGAAGAACTTTTTTGGACGAACTAAATTTTTGTTTGTTCTGTAATGTTTGTAAATTGTATATTGGTCTGTGGAAATTATGTGTTGTCTATTGTAAGACTGTGGATCAAAGATGACCAAATGACGCTGAGCTCCCTCTAGTTGACGGAGCTTATATCGTCTGGGAAAAACTATTCCACTACCTTTATTTAGGCTATTAACGAAATGATCTTTAGTATATAGGTCCCTTAATGCCATTCTTTTTTAATCTGATGAGTGTAGACAATGTCCTGACTCCATATGATACGGTTATATATCGCTTGGACCTATACCTCATCATGTGTATGTCATTTCCTGTGTTTTGTATTATTAGCTGCCTTCCATCACAAGGCATTGAATGCCTTACAACATGTACAAAAGCATTTCAGGCCTACTAGTGCTCAAAAAATCCATCTGTTCTTCGCGTTAGTGCGACTTCCATAGCTCTGACTCTTGAAGTGAGTGTAGGATTTATATTTATAGGTTTTTTAATGTCATTTTTGTTGAATTTCACTTCCACACAGACTGAGGTGCGAGACAGAATATTTCCTGAGGCTGTTTGTAATGTAGGATGAAACATCTGTAGAAAATGATGGAATTCGACAGAAATGATTCATTGTGTCTGTCTTTGGAATCATTATTTCATCTGTAAAATGAGTGTTTAAAACCACTGTGCTTGCTGTAATGTACTCTTGTCCTCAACAGTACTGTTTGATAGAAGATGCTACGGCAAGAGTACATGAGAATACACTTGAACATGTGTCCTTCTCACAGAACGCCAAATATGAATTTCAGTGACATCATAATGGGCAGTATGACATGTTGCCAAGGCAACAATTGGAGGCACCATTCTACTTCTCTGTAAATATATCTGTCTCTCTTAACAGTTCTAATAGTGACATGTCAGTGCTTCACGATTCATTTTGATTCCCTCTCTGTTGACATGGTTGATATCAGAAAACATTTTCCGTTCTGAATGGGGTCAGAAAAGACAATAAAAATAAATGTTTGGTAAAGTTTTTAGTGCTTTGTTTTCAAATTCTGAATATTTTATAATATGTAACAATAAAGATTGTAGTGTACAAATCCACATTTATAATGTATGTATGTTATAATGCAATAAAGAAAAACAAAGAATTATATTAAATGCTGTATATTTGTGTGTTTTTAGGTGGGGACTGAGGGGGTTAAGATACTAAAATATTGCAGCTCAGACACTGTTTTGATTCTATCTAAATGAAATGCAGCATCAGTACAGCCTCAAACTTTGTTGTTGTCATCATTACAGTGTATATATGTAATTAAGTTTCATCTGTATATATTCACAATTTCATAATGAGAATAATTTTGCTGCTTTGGTTCTAAATGGAGCTTCAGTTCAGCCAATGTTGTTGTCATAACAGTAGCCTTTTCGTATGTATATATACACAATTCCATGATTAAATTTCATAATATAAATTCTGCAATTGTATTCCCTGCAACCTGCGCAAACGCATATGCAGCCTGTGAGGTAAATGCACCTTTTGTCCATGGTAGGCAATACATGCAACTTCTGTCGCCTTTGCGGTGTAAAGTTCATTTTAAAGAAGACTAATTTAAAGTCTAAAACACTTACAAATGTATTTAATTCTCCATATTGACTTTATTGATTAGGTCAGCGTCTTACAGCAGCCTGCTGAGGATGAGAGAGGAGTGGTGGAACTACAGAGCGCCATTGTTTCCAGTCGATGAGCAGAGTAATCGGACAGGAAGTCCCATGGCTAGATGCAATGTGTGTGTTGTGCGTGGATAGATAACGACATACGGACACAAAGAGTAGCGATCATCTGAGCAGCACCCCAGAAGCGTAGACACCAGTTTCTGACAGCATTATCACATTGCATCACATTAAGCGGAAGATCACGAATCCTCCACGCAGATCCACTGATGACATTTAAGCAGGTAATGCACGCGCATGATGATGATGACTGTTCTCTAAACCAGATTAATTACCACCCTGACACTGCTATTATTAATCTTGACAGGCAGATGCATGCGTCCAGTGCACAGTCCCGTGTTTTATCCCTTTATTTTATTATTTTGCATTTGTATTGTAATGCATTTTTGATATTAGATATGTGCGCACGGGCTCGTGCGAGCGCTCGAGGTGCTCCCTGTGCTGCAGTGGCCAGTTTATAGGAACAGCATGTTTACTAAGCTCACTGCTTAGTAACCAATGCAAGGCAGTTTGACAGCGCAGGGAACACCCGTTTAAGATAGACATCTTTCCCCATTTGCATTATATGGTGTCTATCTAGTTCATTCAGCAATGATTTGCATTTGAATGGCGCTTGATTTGTTGAAGATAAGTGGTGTTTATGTGGTGTTGCCGTGTGTCATTCTCTTTCCCGACCTGCGTGCACGTCATTGTCGTGCGATTATCGGGGTTACTAGAGTTCAGATGCAGTGCTGGGCTTTTGCCTTCAGTTTAGTTGCTACTCATGCAAAGTCATTTACATTAGTCATGTTTTATATAATACCGGCGCATGTGTAACTGCATTTTCGTCTTTAATATGTCTTACTAATTATTCCTGTTTGGTGGTTGTTTAATGTTGTCTGTAATATCTAAACTATTTTTATTTTTATTTTTATTTTTTATTCAGAACCAGAACCCGTTTCATTAAAAAAAATAGCAGAATTTCTTTGACGTTCAGATTGTTATTGGTAGAGCTGCGCGATTCAGGATGAATTGAGAATCATGATTTAAAAAATATTCACGATTTTCCCACGATTCTGAACAGACATGTTTACCAAAAAAAGTAATTTACTAAAGAGTTCTGACAAAATGTTGATTGCTGCAGTCTATTTAAAAAAAGTTTAATTAATTTGAATTAATTCTTATTAAAAAAAACGGATTGAATGTATTCAATGACTCACTCATAAATACTTGTTTCATTACTGGATGAATCAGCGTTTTTTAACGAATCTCTGAATGATTCATTGACGTGTTCGACTTAAAGGGTTAATTCACCCAAAAATGAAAATAATGTCATTAATTACTCACCCTCATGTCGTTCTACAACCGTAAGACCTTCGTTCATCTTCGGAACGCAAATTAAGATATTTTTGATTAAAGGGTTAGTTCACCCAAAAATGAAAATTCTGTCATTTATTACTCACCCTCATGCCGTTCCACACCCGTAAGACCTTCGTTAATCTTCGGAACGCAAATTAAAATATTTTTGTTGAAATCCGTTGGCTCAGTGAGGCCTCCATAGCCAGCAATGACATTTCCTCTCTCAAGATCCATTAATGTACTAAAAACATATTTAAATCAGATCATGTGAGTACAGTGGTTCAATATTAATTTTATAAAGCGACGAGAATATTTTTGGTGCGCCAAAAAAACAAAATAATGACTTATTTAGTGATGGGCGATTTCAAAACACTGCTTCAGGAAGCTTCGGAGCGTTATGAATCAGTGTGTCGAATCAGCTGTTCGGAGCGCCAAAGTCACGTGATTTCAGCAGTTTGGCGGTTTGACACGCGATCCGAATCATGATTCGATACAAGAGATTCATAACGCTCCGAAGCTTCCTGAAGCAGTGTTTTGAAATCGGCCATCACTATATAAGTCGTTATTTTGTTTTTTTGGCGCACCAAAAATATTCTCGTCGCTTTATAATATTAATATTGAACCACTGTACTCGCATGAACTGATTTAAATATGTTTTTAGTACATTAATGGATCTTGAGAGAGGAAATGTCATTGCTGGCTATGGAGGCCTCACTGAGCCATCGGATTTCAACAAAAATATCTTGTGTTCCGGAGATGAATGAAGGTCTTAACACTGCTTCAGCGTGTTATGGATCTTTTGAGTCGAACCAGTGATTCGGGTCGTGTATCAAACCACCAAACTGCTGAAATCACGCTGACTTTGGCGCTCCAATTCACTGATTCGATTTGTAAAGCTCCGAAGCTTCATGAAGCAGTGTTATGAAATCGGCCATCACTAGACACTGTTAAAAAGTCGTTATTTTGTTTTTTTGGCCCACCTACTGTTTTAATGATGTAATGATACAATCATTATTTGAAGCGTTACTTTCAAAAGGTGACTTACTTTATTTTGATCGCTATTCGCTACTGTAGACGTCAGTGTTTATATCTGAACTGTAAACTTTTATCCTAATTCTTATGTGATCATTTGAATATTTGTAACAGAAATAACCATACTGTGATGTTGAAAAGACTGTTTGTGAAGCTGTTAAATATTTATACATGATAACTGCTCTCTCTCTGGTTCAGCGGCAGCGCTAACACTGATCTGAATGTTTCAGTGTAATTTTGCTAAAGGTTTAATAGACAGGAGAATCGCTGTCATTTAGGAATAAGATTGCGTAGGTTTTTGAATCGAGATCACAATCTTTTAACGATTAATTGTGCAGCTCTAGTTAACTGTTCTCGATCATGAATTACCGTACTCTGCCCATTTAACAGGGAACGTTCTCTCAGAACAGTTCTCAGGTTCTCTCAGAAGTTCTAAACAAACGTTCTTCCAGTAACATTAAAGCCGCCATGAAATCAAAATTTGCAAAAAAAAAATTGGCCAGTCTTATTTTTATTTTCTTTTACAGAATGTTGCAGTGCTTATTATAAATGTTTTATTCTTGCACATCGTAACTTTTTGTAATTTTTATTAAAAATTTACCTCCCCTCCAGACGACATCTGTTCTCTTTATGACGTGTGTCTCGGGGGAGGGTGGGGCTATATATCCTCCACAACCGACTACAAACTGACTTTCAGATCTGCCTCTGTTTACTTAGCAACGCCCGACTTCATATGATCTAAAAGTAAAACCCGCCCTAAATTTTCTAATTCCATAAGCCGTTTCACTAGGATATACATCACAACAGAGAAGAAAAGGCTATCGCAACTTCCGTTTCATGCTAACTTTAATTGAACGTTTGTTAAGTTATCTGGTCTTAAAAAAACGTTAGCACAAAACATTATTTATACATCATTCATGGAACATATTTTTTTCCTGGAATGTTTTAGTTGGAAGTTTCTCTAATGTTTTTAAATGTTACAACTTGTTTGAGAATGCTCAGAGAACAATCGAAAGTAACATTTTTACAACTTAATGGGAACATTAGCAAAATGTTCTCAGAACATATTTTTGTTAGCTGGTTGAGTACTGAACACCCTACTAATACTCTGACAGTGGCTGTATTTGGAATAGCATACAACTCTGATTATTTTTGCCATTCTGAAGAAATTGTAAGAGTAGAATGCTATTCCGAATAACGTGTTTCTGGTGCCACAACACTGCTACCGAATTCACAGCAAAACCAGAGTTGTCCAATTCAAGAACAAATTTTTTTGCATTGTTTCTTTGTAGTCAATTAAAAAATACAGCACAACCAGTGTAGCTGATTTCCAAAAGCATTAAGGTGCGGTCACAAAAATGGCAAAAAATGGTCCGTTGTCTGTTGCCAATAGTGTAGCAATGAAGCACAGCTCACACAGAAGTCACTTTGAAACCAAGCAGCTTTCTGTTGATCAATGCAGCAAATTAACTTGGTCAACATGAACCTGTTGCAAAATCTGTATGGGGAAATCATTCGCCCTCACACAAAACTCAAGATCGTTTCGATTTCTATGGTAATGACTGGATTTCTCCCACAAACATTTGCTGAATAATGGCAAATGTGGCCGTACCTTGACTCTTAAGCCATCTATTCACTACATTACTTTCAAAGTCGTCAGATTTCGGCTCTTTTCACACTACACAACTGTCTGTTGTCGCCAATGTCAATTCCAGTCAAAACACATTTTACGATACAGGACTTGGATTGCAGACGGATCGAGCATCTTGTCTCAACGTCGCTTCTCCCAGATTGTTTCTTTGGCAGTTCAAACAAAGCGAACACCACTCACATCCAGAACACCAATTTGCATCAATTTCGGGCATTTGGCAGGCGATCTCCATTGTCAGCAAGTGGAAAATCAGGGCTAAAATCATGCAGTCTGTTGGAGGCATTATGAACCTGTTTGGTTTCAGTGAATCACGAGTACATGTGAATCAGTCAGAGCAGTTCTTGAATTATTTACTGAATCGTACGCAAATGCTTTCATTTGGTGTAATTTGAAATGAACCAAAAAAAGTTACTGTTTTTTTTTTATTCTTGTGACACTGACTACTAGTATTTCACAATTAACTATTGTGTAATTAATCATACACATCATGAGTTTGCTATCAGTGGAGTTTTAAAAACATACATGAATTATTTTTTTATTTTAATTTATTGTTAGGGACAATTATTCAATTTCAAAAGTACTACAAAAAATCGTTAATGGAACAGTTTAATTTTTTCCATACCTGTGTAATTATTTTATACTGAATTCTTAATCTAGATCTGTCATTCTTTGCCAGCCATATGGAACATGCACAATATTTTCTAATCCTCTTTTATTACAGCGTGACTGCAGCACTCTTGACAAGCTTGTGACATTTCTTTAATATCATGTTGAAGTGGGTAAACACAGCATTGTTTGCCATTTACATTCACGTACTCTGATGGCCTGTCTGTAATATTGCTGCTGCGTGAGATCCTGCAGTAATCATCACTCCAAAGCTGTGCAGCAGTAATGAATTGGCTCAGAATATGAGATGTAATTGAATCAATTATGCATGATGCTCATTTTGACCAGGTTCAGTTAGAAAGTACATGTAAAAAGTTGTTTCCAATAATATCATGGTACTTTTTTAATGTTTTACTACATTTTGTTTGTTTCAGAACAATGGGTAGTTACCTACCATGTTTTTAAATAGAATATATATTCATTATTCTTTTGTCACAGTGACACTCCTCTGTTACACACCTTTCTAACCTTACCTATAATCCGATACAGCTTGTTAATTAAACCTAACACTATTACTTTGCACCCGAGGTAGATAACAGCATCCCCATCCACCGCCTTGATTGGGGGCATGTAGTCACATTGTTGTTGGGAAACTTCGTTTATCTCGATTAGAATGTGGGTCAGAGGTTTTTAGCAGTGAAGCCTTGACGTTATCCTCTTAACAGCTCTCTGCTTCCTTTGGACAGCAAACAGAGCGTATTTATCTTCTTGCTTGTGAAAATTACTTGAATGGCCTTTATCATGATGCTTTGATTTTGTTTGTTTCAGACACAGGAGTTTGTTTGTGATGTCTGCTAATCTGTTTCGGGCTAGTCAAGTCTGGGAGGTTTGAGACACAAAGGAAGTAGTATTTTAGTGCAGAGGATAGAAACGGTATCAATTGGTGTCATCTAACACTGTAAGTGGATCGGTGGTGAACATAATGTGAATGCTAAATGCCATTTTTACTTCAGTTGTTTGTTCATAGAAAGATCCAGGTTTTCATCCAAATCAGGGCCCGAATTTTGGTGCGGGGTTGCGCATGATTTTACTCTTTTACGCAAGATTGAAGCTTATAATGCGAGAAATTCCTGCAAACATTAATTCATTATAGCAGTGTGGGTTGAATGAGTATATTAATTCACACTGATTAACAGATCAATTCAATAGTTTGAAATATTTCTGTCAAACTGCAGTTTCACAGACAGCACGAGTGAATCAGCGCTACTGCGCCCTGCACTTTTTCAGTTTCATTTTTAGTTAAAATTCAATTCAGTGTTAGAAATCAAACTTCCCTGTGCCATTGTATGTAGAGTAAGCACAAACTTGGGTCCAAATTGTATGCTTTTACATTTCTGTAAGTATCCTCCTAACAATATAATTATGATTCAGCACATAACTGAATAAATATCATAAATAAAAAGGAGCATAAAAGTGTAAACTTCTAAGGCACTCTGTAAATCTACTTAAATATCTAATGTAGAAACTCAAATAACATACGTTGAATGAACAAACATTTAGGTGATATAATTGTAATTTAACCTCCCCCTCACAGGGCCCCCCCTGTTCCAACGTCTATGCATAAGAATCACCTAAAGTGTGGGGGGAAATGAATTTCAGGCCCTGCAAATGTTACTGAATTGCTGCTGCATTGTACACAATGTTTGAAAGGCTTGGGCTGAGGTTGTTAAAGGGTTAGTTCACACAAAAATTAAACCTCTCTCATTATTTACTCACCCCCATGTCGTTCCAAACCCGTAAGACATTTGTTCATCTTCAGAACACAAATGAAGATCTTTTTGATAAAATCTGAGAGCTTTCTCAGATTGTTTCTCTTCAGAAAATTTAGACTAAACCGCTCAATTCATATGGATTCATTTTACAATCTCTTTATGAACTTTTTGAAGCATCAAAGTGGTAGTTGCGGGACAGAAATCTCTCAGATTTCATCAAAAAGAACTTAATTTGTGTTCCGAAAATGAACGAATGTCTTACGAGTTTGGAACGACATGAGGGTGAGTTATTAATGACAGTATTTGTATTTTTTGGTGAACTAACCCTTTAATTTGCTGAGTTGAGGTTGGTTGGGAGGGAAGGGAAAACCAGGTTGTACAGTACAGATAAAAGGGGTTTGTACAATAACTTGAGTGCAAACACAACTTTTTAGTTTGCTACCTATAAGTAGTCTGCTCTTCTACCAGCTGTGTGCAATAGTGATGTCATTTCCACTTCTTAAGATCGGTGATTCGCATGAGCAGTTCTCCAGTATCACCTGAAACTTGAATGAATAAAAGATTATACATGGACTCCCAAATTGGCCATAGTTGTAATTCCATTAAATTAATTTATTGGTAAAGCGGCTTTGTATTAAAACAACAAACACAATTGAATGGATTATATCAGTTATCCCTGATAAATAGAGCACAAAAGAAGAGTTCTTTTTCATTTTATCAAAAGAAAGTGTTTGTCATGACTGACTCTATTCAGTAATTCCCAGCGCATTATGGGATTTGTAGTTTGTTCATTCATGTTAAGATATTAAGTACCAGGTTTGTTCCTAAAAAGGGCAAACACTGTGGTTTGTTGGTGTTCAGGAAACCTATGCAGAAATTACACACGTCATCTTTAAAAAAAAAAATAAAAAAATAAAGCATTCTAGCATGACTGGAAAGGCCTTTGTTTTTTTTTTGAAGAATTCACTTCATTTCAGTTGTTAGCCACTTTGGCTGACCAAGTGGTTTCCAAAGTAACTGTACGCATGGTCAGGTAACATAAAAAAAAAACTAAATGTTCACATGTTGGTGCTAATTGGCATATGTTTTTGTGCTTACAAGGTTTATGTGTGTGACCCCTGGTGTTCTAGGACTAAAAGCACTTGCCATCTGAGAATTATTGACCACTGAGTCCCTTATTATGATTATGATGAAGTTTATTCTGGAAAAAGCTAGGGACTTCACCAAAGCACCAGCCCTGCCTGTTGTTAACATTATGCACTTTTGCAATGAGTCTTGAGTATGTGAAAACATGCTGAGACACAGTGGCAAAGTTAACCAACATTTTTGAGTGAATATCTGAGGGGAGCTCTGGCAAAGAAAGAAATAAATGTACAGAAGAAAGTTTCTCAGCCTCATAAAGTTTGGGGAAATGCCATAAACTTTTGGAATTTGTAATGATTAATGTCTTAGTTTGTCCAATACAAAGATCATTTTAGAAACTGTTTCTAAAATATTTCTAAAAACTTTATAAAAATGGCAAATGGAAATATTTTACTATGGCACGATAACTTTTTGGCTAATGTTTTTTGAGAATATGTTAAAGGGGTGGTATAATGCCACTTTTACAAGATGTAAAATAAGTTTCTGATGTCCCCAGAGTGTGTATGTGAAGTTTCAGCTCAAAATACCCTACAGATCATTTTTTATAGCATGTTAAATTTGTCACTTTTTGAGGGTGAGCAAAAACACTCAGTTTTTGTGTGTGTCCCTTTAAATGCAAATGAGCTGCTGCTCTCAAGAAGAGGGCGGAGTTTCAAGAGCTCATGTTAGCTTAGCAGTGCCGATTACCACAGACTCACTGAAAATGTCAGAAACCGTTCAGCCTTTTATGTTCAAAACGGAGTCGGACAATGAAGGAGAGACTCTAAAAGAAGTGACAACATTTTGAATGCAAAAGGACGTTTCTGAACGGTTAGTTGATGAATTTATGTAGCTGATGTGGAGGTAACTATCTTAGTCATTGATTAGCATATTCTGTCATGATAATCTATAAATCGCTCATGTGGGAACTGTTGTAAGATGCCTACAGAGACAGAGAATATATGCTGCATGAAGATAGAACAGGTATAGTTTAGTTCAATTATGGTTATAACTTGTCATTTTGTCACCTTGTTTTTATGATGTGCTATTGCATTTGTGTTATGTACTGTATTGCAATAACATGGCCTCACCCCTTTGTTGTGTGTCCTCTGGGAGCAGGGTTTATGTAAATTCTAGGGTTAGTGATGTCACCAACCTGGGAAGAGGCTCGTTGTAGTCCCTACCAGCCGTTTGTTTTAGTCCTTAAACAGAGAAATCTTTTAAAGACAATATCACCGTTTGCATTGAACTTTCAGCGCTGTAACATTACACTCTATCTAAAGTTAAAAAAGTGAAATCACAATGAACCACCCCTTAATAAGGTGCATAAAAAAACTCTACAATTGGATAGTGCATTATGAAATTGTGTCCCTTTGTTGTAGGGTTCAAAATAATATCTTTGTAATATCTTGTGTTCTGCAGAAGAAAGAAATTCAATCAGATTTGAAACAACATGAGGATGAGTAAATAATGATATAAATATTTTTTGGTAAACTATCCCTTTAAGTAAAAAGTGTCACAGGTTACCCTGCTCACCCCTGCTATTTCACCATTTGTTTAAATAATTATTAGAAGTGTTTGTTTGTTTGTTTGTTTGCATGTGTAAGACAAATAAGATTATAGATTTAGACATCTTGACCTTAGTTGCAGTCCAGTAAGCTGCTTTGGTCTCATATGGCTCATAATGTATGGGTTTTATGCTATACTCCTTATCAGGCAAAGTCTGTAAAAGATGTCAAAGGAGGCACTTTAGCACTGGCCATGCACAGGATGTTGCACATTCAAGAATGCGTTGACACTCTTCCAGGTTTTTTTCATTGAGTACAGTACAACAAAAGACCAGCTCACAACACACAAACTATAATTACCACCAGTATCTCATTTTGACCCATTGACTACCAAAAATAAACAGAGACCTTAATTTATCTTTCTGGCTTTCCCTGATAGTATGGCTCTTTTCCTCCTTTCTGTCCTCATATTTCCCAGGTGGTCATCACATCAGAAAGGTGATTGTTCTTTGTTCTCTTTTTCCCTGTGTACGGATGGAGGAGCACTGAGGTATTTAACCGAGACCAAGTCTTTCTTTTGAGAAACCTCCACAAATTCTTGGATGCAGGTATGCTGACCTTTCTGAAATTGGAAGAATTGAGGAATCAGAGTTTATTGCAGGTATACAGGGTTCACTGGTATAGTATAATCAAAGACAGCCGGACACAGAGATGAAAGCAGACAGAGGAAATGATGAGATAAAGGAAGCAAGAGAAGCAGAACGTATAAAAATGGATGCACCAAAGGCTCTGTTGTGTGATGTGTAGGCCTGTGGCACACTGTGTTGTCCGTTTCTGCCAGTAATGCAGTTATGCAGCCGTGGCTTTGGGCCACAACCTGCCTGATCATCTTTGTCAGCATCTCATTTAAACTGGACTCGGGGTCTGGTCAACCTTGGATACCAAGAGCAAGGAGGCCAAGAAGAAGCTTACCCACCATGATACAACACCCACAAGACACCAGAACCACTATCAAAACATATCATGCCTCCTTGTACAAGCTCCCTAGAGGCTCCTCCTGGTGGCTGAAGGAAGTCACCAATGTCCTGTCCCACTTAGCTCAATCCCATCCATCCCTGCCTCGCTTGAGGTTGATGTAAATGCGACGTGACATATCCAGGGTGCTGGTCCAGAGTGCTAATCATTGGTAATCTAATCCAGAGGAGATTAGATAAGAGGAGGGAACACAGGATGCTGAGAACGGCTCTCTTTGGCTTAACAGAAGGCGGCCACTACGTCCACATTATACTGTATGATTGTCGAGTCTTGCTAAGGATTCGCTAACTGGAACTGTGTTTGGAATTTGGGATTGCAGTTGGTAACAACATCCAGTTGGAGTTGGAACGGAAGACTTTGTCAGTTTTTCGTGTTCTGATGGTGTGATTTTGAGTGGCACCTCCTTGTTTATGGGATCTAGTTTTGTTCCTGCTTGCATCATCATAAAAGTGCTGTCCTTCAGTGGGATTAGCATTAGCATGTGGCTGTAGCCAGAGTGAAACCGATTCTGCCGCCTTGTTCAACTTTTTGAAAGGATTTCTGGGCTAAATAATTTCAGGAGCACTTTCTGCAGTTTCACTTATCTGTCTTCAAGCTTGTCGAGAACAGAACTGCTGGTCCGTCTTTGAACAAAACCAGAGGAGATCATTTCATAATTGCTTTGCTTTGAAGGCCCATCACCAGAAGTGAAGATGCTGAACCAGGGGGCTGTGATGATCTTCACAGGGATCTGTGGGGCGTTAGTGGTCATGGCAGTGGCCTACTACGCCTACTGGTGAGTCCAGCTAATGGTTATCCAAAGCAGCGGTGGATTGATTAGGCCACCTGCTGCTTACGTAAAGGGTTATTGGATTGGACACAGGGAAAGGTCAAGTAAGAGACTTCTTGCCTAAGTCTTTAATTTATTAGTTTGTAGTTACTTGCACGCCTGTCATATTTGTGGATGTTTAGGGCACTATGATGACCACCTGTTGCTAAGTTGTATCCAGAACAACTGAAAGGTCATGTGGAGTGTCTATTTTATCTTGGTTTCAACCTGTTTATCTGTATATTCTTTGTCCATATGATTTTAAAGCTTTTCAGAGAGTCAAACGGGCAGATTGCAAACTGTTGTATTAAATGGAGCCTATCTAAAAATGGAGCCACTGTGTAAGGTTACTTGTTAATTGAAGCACAACCTGACTACTACTTTTGTGTATATTTTGAGGCAGTGTTGCTCTGTGGTTTCTCATTTTTCTTTTGCATGCTGTACGTTATAAGCTTTGTAACCTTCTCTTTAGAGGTACATTTTTGGCCATCTTGGAAAAAGATGGCCTCAGGCTGTCTAGTGATGCAGGCCAGACAGCTGTTTCCTCCTAAGCTGGTTGATCCCTCCATCTCTAATCCCTCTACCCTATCTCTTTTTATATTGCTGTGTAGTCCTCTTGCTACAAAATGAATGAGGAACCAGATATATAAACTACAATGCATCTAGTTTATTTTTTGGCATGTGGCAGTAATCATCTTAAGTTAAGTGGTATCATTACAGTAGTTACAAAAAAAACTTTAAAATACAATATTTTACCCCAAAATGTTATCATTTATGTTCTTTCTTCCAAAGAACACAAAAGGAGTTGTTTGGCAGAATGTGAATGCTGTTTTTTTCCATACAATAATAGTGAATCATGGAATAGGGGCAGTTGAACAAAGAAGCGCCTTTGATACACATTTTGGGAGCCTTCTGACACCGTTTTGTATAAGAAACGGGAGCACATTTACATATATTCAAACATAATGCATTAAGACAGTCCGTACCAGGTTTGAGACATTTAAAAGCCACGACTGGATGAAAGAAGTTATATGGATCACCTATGAACCCCTCATTTTTCTCTTCCCATTTCCTTTTATTGTATTGAAAAGTAAAGCGACAGACCATTCCACATAATAACTGGTGTTGCATGTAGAAAAGTAAGTTTTCTTTGGGTTTGTAAAGACATAAGGGTGTGTAAATGATGACAGTTTTTTTAAATTAGGGCCAAAGCCCTGAAATGTTTGTTTTTCTAAGGATTATTAATATTATTTAAAAAAAATTCCCGACTTCTCTGGCACTTTTGGGGCCCTTAACGTGCACAAAAACTCTTGAAAATTTGCACACAGGTCAGAACCCGTGCCCATCAGGGCCGGGCTAAAGCTGGTACCCGGGTGTGGCAGGGGGGCTCGACAGCACCCCCTTGAATGGGTCCCGAAAACTTGTTCCATATATCAAACACTTTTGCATGTATTAGTATGAAACTCGGTACACATATAGACCTCATCGGGCCGAACAACTTTCGTGCTCTAAGGGTGTTTTCACACCTGAGCGTTTGTTTCGGAACCTGGTGCATTTTCTCCCTTGGCTCGGTTCGTTTTGGCATATGGTTGCTCCGTGATCGCCTGAACGAGATGTTCTCGGCCTGATTTCAAACGAACTCAGGGGTGGTACGTTTGTGGTGTGAAAGCAATCCGATCCAACGATCCAAACAATATCATATTTCATAACGGGAATTGTGTTATATAAATTGCAACAGTGTTTGATTCTGTGAGTGAACACATTAGTTATGCTACTGCAGTTAAAAACCAAAGAGCACCTCTTCATGTTAAAACGTTGCATAATCGTGTTTCTCCGTGCAAGAATGCTGTCTAGACAAAGCCTTGATTCCCGCTCCAACCTGGTTGCAAAAGACTCTAAAATGGAGTAATTCACGCTTTGTTTGACTAAATAGTTATTACTAATTTGTGTCTCGATATAACACTCTTCATCACTTTGGTTCAGAGTTCATTCCCTTGGTTCAGTAGCACACACATTCTGGCTGTTGTCTGTAGTGTTAATGGTCTCAGTTGGTGGAGAAAGCGGGGTTTCTTGTTGCCTGAGCCAGTACTCTGCTCCGACAAGTTGATCAGGTGATCCGTCAGATAGCACATACACACTCCCCCTCACACACCCTGTGCAACTCTTTAACTGGCATGAGGTGTTTTGGCATTCAGGGCACTCTGCCGTTCCCTTGTTCTCAAACGCACACACACTTTGGTAAGATTCCAAAGTTTGCTTCACGTTCGTGCAGTGGTGGCTAGGAGGACAGAGTTCAACTCTTTCCTTTCCCACCCTCTCTCTTTTTCCGTCTTTCAGTCAGTCTCTCTGTCTATACTAAAGTCACAGTTAACTTAGCACACTGCCCGTGGATCTTCATCTAAGGTTAGTGCTGTTTGTGTTCTGTTTGTCTTGGCTGATATATTGGTAGAGGAACCAAAGCTTTGAAGGTTTAAACTTTTACTCGCTGATCTCTAGTTGCCCTCGTGTTGTAACATGATTGTTTTGTGTTTGTTTGAAATGGCAGCACATAGATTTGGTAGATGTACTATTTTGCAAAAGGCCAATTCACAGCCACCATTGACTAGATGACGGCTAGAAGGTATTAGCTGTATTATTAAATGTTCTGTAGAAATTGAGAGCTACTTGCCTGTCAACTTGACACAATACTAAGGTCTTGTGGGTGGTTGCCAGGGGCATTGGTATATGGTTTCTTTGTGGTCCATGACATGAATCTTGTTTTAAGATTTTTTTTCTTCAGTAGAATATCAGCCTCTGGTATTTAGTGTCGATACTAAATCAATATCTTAGGTCATGAACAAGTGACATGGCTGATGAAATGAAAGTGCTGTCCATAGATTGAATAATTCAATGTCAGTGTCAATGTAATTTGCCATCAATTTCATCATCATCCTTTTTAAAAAAAAAAAAAATTTATGTTAATGGATCCAGTTCCTCCTTAGGGCGGGAAAACAATGTGGAAGTGTTTGCTATTCATTTAGCAGAAATTCATAGTGGAATATACTGTATGTGCACAAAGGTACAGAATGGTGGTAGATTATAAATAACACAACCACTTCCCCCCATGTTTTACTTGCTAATGTATCAGATGTTTTTGCTGCTATCATATGATGTTCTTTTTACTAACGTTTGCAGAATAAATACCATTTACTCTTTATTGCCTTAATGTTTAGATCAGGCAGAAATGTGCAAAATTCTAAACATAAAATTGCTGCTTTTTTCCTCTTTTTTTATTTTTTATTAAACAGTGATTTTTATTTTTATTTTTTAAACAAATTTTGTCTCTCTCTTTAAATAAATTCTATTATAATTAACATTTTTTTAAGGATAAAAAATATCTCAGCTAAAGCTGTAAACTATATACAGGGAGCCCTTTCTTGCACATTACTATAATATGAACAACAGAGCCCAAACTATTAAATTCAGTTGCTATTTATTTTTATATATGATAACCAACACTCAAATAAAATAAAAAAAAAATGTAAATTGCACATAAGGCAGGTTTTGCATTAACTTCTAAATCTAATTATAAAATGATTACTTATTCATTTTTGAAATATAATCATTTACACAGTTACCGCCATAACTTGTTTTCATGACAAATTTATTTAAACATTAAATAAATAAGACATTACTAACAGGTAAAGTAAATTGAATATATAAGCTAATATAGTGCATATATTTAGTGAAATGCTTCCGTCTAGAGTTCATTTCTCTAGTGAACTAACATGCTGTGGACATTAAATGACTTGACTGAGGTAAATGTAATGCTACGTGAGATTATTCTCAAGCTGTTTTATTGATGTCTTTCTGCGGTTGAAACACTGGTTGAGCGATGACACGCATATCTAGATTGTCTGCACTTCTTCTTCTGCACTTTTTCCTGTTGTGGCGGTTAGCAAACGGCACTAGTGCTGTTGCATTACCGCGCATGTCCCCTTCCAGATTGGAGTGTGAATTGCCTGTGACCGACTGTATTCTTTGTCTAACTGCGTGAAGCAAACCATGACATCCATGCCATACAGTTTGGGACAAATACATGTACCGTTACATCCCTATATAATAGTGAAAAGGACCGACTGGCAACAAAATGCTTCGGATTGAGTTGAGAATCATTGTTTATCATTGTAAGGCATCACTCAAACTAGATCTTATGACTCTCCTAATCCACCATAACCTTTTTGCTAGCTGCTTGCTCACAACAGCGATTTTTCACAGACAAAACACCATCAAACAAACAACAGACTGCGCTTGTCAAATAACATTGGCTGAAAGTATGGGCCATCGGGCAAAATGAATGTAATAAATCCACACAACCGTTTTGCACTTTGTAATGGTATTAGTTAGTGTAGTAGGACGGTTGACTGAACTGAACTTTGTTATCAGAGCAGACACATACTAACAGAGAAATTGATCGTATTAATAGGGTCAGACAGGCCACCTGCAGGTTACGAGACGGGCAGTTGAAGTAGTTTGGCAACTTCATCCAGAGTATCAGATAAACCTGGAACGAGCATAGAGACTTGTTTCCTGCACTGAGCTGCAATCCTCTCTTTTCATTTGGTTAAGCAGCGCTTTAAAAGATTATTTGGCAAATAAATTTGCTGAAACGCTTATTTTGTTGGAGTATTTGATATTAATCCAGTGCTTTCTCTTGCAGTTGTTGTCTTATGGGATTAAGCGGTGCTGTAAGATAAAGCTTGATAAGCTTTCAAAATCGATTTAAAAACTGGAGAACTTTAGATCCAATGATAGTGGTTGTGTGATTTGTTTCTTTGTGAAAAAACGAGGCAGTGCCAATGTATGCGAGAGAGAGAGAGAGAGAGAGAGAGAAATTGGAGGAGGTGACTGGAATTCCTCCAATTGGGTGAGAGGGTGTGCTTTTGCATAGGACATGTGTAGTGCAGTTGTACTGTATGTGCACACAATGCTGCTGCATGTGGAATTTTTGGTGCCTAAGGGTTTGCGGTCATGAACTCTCGCCTACTTTACGGTGAATATCTTCGTATCTTGGAACAGGATGTGGAAGTAAAAATAATTAGGACTAAATGTGTTGTTGGTGACTGTTGTATTCATGACTGGGGCTGTCATGAATTATCTAAATGCGCTCTTTTTCCTTTTCTCTCAGGTCGGTGGTACTAAGTGAAGGGCCGTGTAAAAGAGGGTTGTAGAGAAGAACCCACTGTGGTGAGTTAAACATCCATTCACAATATTGACTTAGAAAATTGAGATGATTAAACATATGAACATGAGAGTGCAACTGTCTATGATTCTAATGCAAATGCTAGTAATATTATTGATCAGTGCTGATTGTGAGTGTTATGTTGATATTTTTGTGCATAGCTGTGTCTGCTGCTTATTATTATCTGAGTAAGTTTTAATTTGGTGTCTTCCCTGTCTCTGTTGTCTTTCAGCAGTGTGTGTGGGTGTGTGTGAGTGAGTGAGTGTGTGTGTGTGGAAGGGGGCTCTCAGTCATGGGTGTGGTGGCGTGGCTGAAGAGCCTGTTCGTACTGCAGCTCTTGATTGGCTTTGTGTTTGTGGTGAGCGGCCTCATTATCAACTTCATCCAGCTCTGCACCTGTGTGCTGTGGCCCATCGACAAACAGCTGTACCGCAAGATCAACACCAGACTCTCCTACTCGCTATGGAGCCGTGAGTTGTTTTTGTCTCAACTGAATGTGCTGCACACTTTAACATTTGCATTTAATAATACATTTAATAATATTAATAAGTAGGCTACGTTTTTACTGTGCAATTTCTGTAATTTCACTGAAGACCTTTGAGTTTGCGTTTTAATAAATGGTGTTATTATTATGATGATTATTATCTCTATTAATCGAAGTACACTTGATTCGTCAATTGTACAATTAGTATATTTCTGTTATTTCAAATTATGCCAAACCTTTATTTTGACGTGAAGACGTTTGACTTCCTGTGTACGGGTGCTGGTCATATAATTAGAATATCATCAAAAAGTTGATTTATTTCACTAATTCCATTCAAAACGTGAAACTTGTATATTATATTAATTCATTACACACAGACTGATATATTTCAAATGTTTATTTCTTTTAATTTTGATGATTATAACTGACAACTAAGGAAAATCCCAAATTCAGTATCTCAGAAAATTAGAATATTGTGAAAAGGTTCAATATTGAAGACACCTGGTGCCACAATCTAATCAGCTAATTAACTCAAAACACCTGCAAAGGCCTTTAAATGGTCTCTCAGTCTAGTTCTGTAGGCTACACAATCATGGGGAAGACTGCTGACTTGACAGTTGTCCAAAAGACGACCATTGACACCTTGCACAAGGAGGGCAAGACACAAAAGGTCATTGCAAAAGAGGCTAAAAGAGGCTGGCTGTTCACAGAGCTCTGTGTCCAAGCACATTAATAGAGAGGCGAAGGGAAGGAAAAGATGTGGTAGAAAAAAGTGTACAAGCAATAGGGATAACCGCACCCTGGAGAGGATTGTGAAACAAAACCCATTCAAAAATGTGGGGGAGATTCACAAAGAGTGGACTGCAGCTGGAGTCAGTGCTTCAAGAACCACGACGCACAGACGTATGCAAGACATGGGTTTCAGCTGTCGCATTCCTTGTGTCAAGCCACTCTTGAACAACAGACAGCGTCAGAAGCGTCTCGCCTGGGCTAAAGACAAAAAGGACTGGACTGCTGCTGAGTGGTCCAAAGTTATGTTCTCTGATGAAAGTAAATTTTGCATTTCCTTTGGAAATCAGGGTCCCAGAGTCTGGAGGAAGAGAGGAGAGGTACACAATCCATGTTGCTTGAGGTCCAGTGTAAAGTTTCCATAGTCAGTGATGGTTTGGGGTGCCATGTCATCTGCTGGTGTTGGTCCACTGTGTTTTCTGAGGTCCAAGGTCAACGCAGCCGTATACCAGGAAGTTTTAGAGCACTTCATGCTTCCTGCTGCTAACCAACTTTATGGAGATGCAGATTTCACTTTCCAACAGGACTTGGCACCTGCACACAGTGCCAAAGCTACCAGTACCTGGTTTAAGGACCATGGTATCCCTGTTCTTAATTGGCCAGCAAACTCGCCTGACCTTAACCCCATACAAAATCTATGGGGTATTGTGAAGAGGAAGATGCGATATGCCAGACCCAACAATGCAGAAGAGCTGAAGGCCACTATCAGAGCAACCAGGGCTCTCATAACACCTGAGCAGTGCCACAGACTGATCGACTCCATGCCACGCCGCATTGCTGCAGTAATTCAGGCAAAAGGAGCCCCAACTAAGTATTGAGTGCTGTACATGCTCATACTTTTCATGTTCATACTTTTCAGTTGGCCAAGATTTCAAAAAATCCTTTCTTTGTATTGGTCTTAAGTAATATTCTAATTTTCTGAGATACTGAATTTGGGATTTTCCTTAGTTGTCAGTTATAATCATCAAAATGAAAAGAAATAAGCATTTGAAATATATCAGTCTGTGTGTAATGAATTAATATAATATACAAGTTTCACTTTTTGAATGGAATTAGTGAAATCAACTTTTTGATGATATTCTAATTATATGACCAGCACCTGTATATGATACGACATGTCGATAGTTTTATCAAATTAAACTGTGATATGTTCATAAAGTGACTAAGAGCAGCTCTGCAGATGTTCATGTATAGTGAGTGAGACAGCAGACACTGAAATCATCGCGAGCGTCACGCGTGCTTCAGTATGTGTAGTAGTAGACGAATGCAGCGCTCATTCATACAGACTTCAGATTTCAATAGCAGTCATTTTTAGCTTTAATATTCACAGACACTAGTCCGTATTAATATCTGATTCATTGTACAGCCCGACTTTTGATTTATTCATCCAAAAATTGTTAAATTCTGTGACGTTCCACTTTATACAGTAAGTTCTTGTGACTGGATTCCATGATTTCATCCGTGTTTTCTGCATCGCGGAAATTAAATGGCTCTACATGGTATTTGCAGTATTAAGAGAGTTAGTTTTGTGAGTTATTTATTGTTGTGTTATAAAGTTGTTTCCATCATGTAGTGTAAGAAGGGTATGTTAATAGAAGTCTGCACACTACATAGCGCTTCATGGCCATTGAATAGATACAACAGCTATTTCATCTACGCACCGGTATGACGGTTTTTGAAAAATATATATCGTCTCGAAATTGAAACGATATTGATCACCATATGAACCGGTATACCGCCCAGCACTACTTTTAAGTGCATTTATTCTAAAGCTTAAGTACCTGTTACTGTTATATATAAAGCCTTTGCAGATGGATATCACCTAAAGGGGCAGTATGCAGTTTCTCAAAATCGTTGAACTATTGGTATTTGAAATCAACCCAAACAAACACACCCCTCCCTTCCTTGCTCCACCTCCAAAATGCATGAACACAATGCAGAAGCGTAGGAAAATAATGCTGGGCAAAAAATAAACCGAAGATGACAGCAGCACACCAGCTCCAGACTCAAAACCAATATGTTTCATGTATGGAGCAAAAACAACGCAACCTTGGTGTCCATTTTCGGTTCCCGCTGTGCTGGAAAGCTTTTCTTATATTAACAACGGGTCCTAAATCTGTTGCCTGATCATAGCTATCCTTTTTCCAGTGATATTCCTCTGATCTTTTCTCATTGGAATGTCTCTCAGCCATCTCTCTTTCTACAGTCTTCAAATCTCCCTTTTGCTCACTCTCTGTCCTTATTGCTGATTGGCTACAAGTTTGTTGTGCTGCTCGATCCGATCCACTTTCAACAGCGTTTTTGCCAAATTGCTTACTGCACCTTTTAATGTTTTCTTTTTTTCCTTTTTTTAAACATTTGTCATCATTTTAGTATTATGCAAAGAAACGTAATGTTCCATTTATTTATTTGCCTTCATGAGTTGTGCAGTGCAGGTTACTGGAGAAGGAGCTAACGCCATCATTCTTATAATGCAAAATTTATGAGACATTATGGTGTTTGTACACACACACTCAGACTTTTGTACATTTAGCAGGACTGATTGCATTAAACACTTGAATGCAGTACTTTATTTTTTTTAATTTAAAATATAATTTATTTTAATTTCATTTAAAAGACATGAATCCCATGCTTTTTGTTGTCAGAAGAACATCTAACATGGTAACTAATATCTACATAGTATCTAAAGCTGTGTTTCCACCGAAATTACCTGGAACTTTTTTCCCAGGAACTTTTTTTCCCCCAGACCTATTGCTAGCTGCGTTTCCATAGCGGTACCTTGAAGATATTCCGGTAACGTAGGACTGCGCGCGACTTTCCAGTTCCAGCTTTAATTCGTCCTCCGCATATAAGCTTAATAAAGCGAACAACTCTTACTGCACTCACCACAACAGATGGTTGAAATAAAATGCTGCGTGGAGTCAACCAATCGGCATGTTCAGCGCCCAAGTACCACCCCAAAGTTCCTAGTTCCAGGGGAAAGTTCCTGCGGTGGAAACGCGGCATAACATACTAACACCTAGTATGAAATGTAGGTCTTTTTAAACTTTTTATTTATTTATTTTTTATTATTATTGGTAATTTAAATTCCTGTCCATTTATTCTTGTTTAATATGAAAAGTTTTAATGTTTATTGCTAGAAAATAAAACCACACCAATAAACTTTTAGAGGTGTTTAGATGTGTTTTCCAGCACTCAATTCAAATAAATTTGCTTTTACATTTACGTTTATTCATTTAGCAGACGCTTTTACCCGGAGCAGCATACAAATGAGAATTCTATAAGCTGAAGCAATTGATCCAAAGGAAACAAGAATTTGCATGCTGCTTGTCTTTCAAATTCATCTGGAATCATAATACCTATTACATGTGCTCGACGTGTTAAATAACAACACTTTTGTCTTTTGTGGAGCTGCTTATAGCTGAATTGAGCTCATTTCATTGATGAACTTTACACGGTTATTGAACTGAACTGAATCAACACTGAACTGCCATTTTAGAGCTGCTTTACAGCAGAACTTGAGTTAGTCTCATATTTGATGAAGTTTGCATTATCGATTCTGTAATTTTCCAGTTTATCACTGTGCAGAGCTATTTTGAAACAGTCTGTATTGTATAAAGGTGACTTGACTTTTATACTACTTTCCTAACAGAGTTGGTAATGTTGTTGGAGTGGTGGTCTGGCACAGAGTGCACGCTGTACACCGATCAGGCCACAGTGGATAAGTTCGGTAAAGAGCATGTCATCATCATCCTCAACCACAACTATGAGATCGACTTCTTGTGTGGCTGGACCATGTGTGAGAGATATGGCATACTGGGGGTGAGTAGTATTTCAACTTGTTTTTAGTTAGTTGCCAAGTAGTGTTAATTTCGCTAACGAAAGGTACTACAAAAATTGTTCGTCAACAACCTCTAAAATGAGACGATGACAAGACGACACCATGGTCATTAAACGATAACTGTGACTATCTTAACATGCAATATGGTCTGCGATAAAAGACTAGACTAAAATGTAGTTAAAAACTTTACCAAAACTCTTTATTTTTGTAAAGAAAAAAAAAACGAAAAAATATTACAGACTATGGTACAAGCCTCTACTATGAGCTTTCATGCTTGTGGTTGCCAGATGTCACAAGCTTAAATCTCCAAATCAGAACTTTACCCTTATAAGGATACATTTTCTGCCTGGTGCAATCTGGCAACCATGCACATGCACTCTCTCTACACTACTGAAGCACTGCCAATGATCCAAAAACACAGACAAACAAATAAGCTGGAGTTTAGCTATCTCCATTGAGATATTCTAATTAAATGAAAGTGTCGTTCAGTCAGTCTGTGTGCCTTCACGAGCCGCTTGTGCTGTTTACTGCGACTAAATCTGCGATCAAAACTTCTAAGTGATTAACTGTGAAAAATCCAAACATGGATCTGGTTGCTGAACAAATGAATTTACGCAACCTCCGTGTGACAATACAAATTCTTTTATGCTGCTGTTTTAATAGATGATAAAACTTTAATGTAATTTGGAATTATTGGAATTACTATTATGAATTTCAGAGAAGTTTTTTCTTTTACCAGTTTTCATAATGTAGAGACTGTTAATTTATATGATAAACAGCCTATAATAAAACAGGAAACTAGATGAGGTCAAATAAACCATTCATATAAATTGACATTGTCTTGATTTTGTGATTATTTGAAAGTGCAATAATTCAGATGAACTGTAAAAATAAATCTCTCAAATGACAACAATTGTTGCAATTATAATTTTGAGCACAATAATCATGATCATATCAGTTTTGACTAAAACTATGCTAAAATGCCCAGACATTTAGGTCTGGTTTCACAGACAGAGTTTAGATTAAGCCAGGATTAGGCCTTACTTCAATTAGGACATTTTAGTAGCTTTTATAAACATGCCTTAGAAAAAAACATTACTGATGTGCATCTTGAGACAAAACAATGGCACTGACGGAAGTTATGTTGCTTTCAGTTAAAACAGCTCAAACATGCATTTTAGTCTAGGACTAGCTTAAGCCTTGTCTGTGAACCTGGATGGATAGTTATCCAAAACTTGACTAAACAAAAAGAGGACAAGGTTGACTATGATAAAAACTAAAAAGTACATGTGACACAGGACTAAGACTAAATAAAAAAATTGCTGAAAAAATTAACACCATTGCAAAGGCAACTTTTCTAATTTTATTTTTTATTATACATCAAAAAATAAATAAATAAATAACTGCTTTTATTTAAATTAACTAAAATGATTTTTAATAGTTTTAGTTTGAAAACTCCTTTGTTCTGTATTTAGTAATCTTAGTAATCGTGAGGCTCAGTCCCAAGAAATTAATTTGTTGTCATTTTTCTCTGTCCTCTCATTGCATTTTCTATCCTCCCTTTATTTTCATATTTCATATCCAGAGTTCCAAGGTTCTGGCTAAACACGAACTGCTGAAAGTGCCTCTGATTGGCTGGACATGGTACTTCCTAGAAATAGTTTTCTGTAAGCGGAAGTGGGAGGAGGACAGGGACACTGTCTTCAGTGGGCTGAACCGTCTCCGAGATTACCCAGAATACATGTGGGTGAGTACACTGACCTATTAGGATGATCTATTGACCTGATAATTAAGCAGAGCTTTGAGAAATCACTTAAGTGATGCATGCAAAGTATTTGATTTAATTGTTTCTGTCAAATTTGGAGCAAACCAAAACCTCAAATTGGTTTTAAATCTTTCTGTAAAACTTGCTAAAAAAAAATTAATGGTTAAGAACAATTTAATAGGAATTTGGTCGACATATTTTGGTTAACCTTCACTTTAGACTTGTTATTTTTTGGGTGGATGGATTTAATGTTTTCTATTGTAGTTTTTGGTTATTCTTTTTACAGTTTGCTTTAAACCATGCAGTGTTGTAGTTAATAAATAAAATTACTTGACAAACCCGATTTACATTTGGAGCTTAGTGTAACTTTTGTACTGTGCTTGAGCAACATATGCACACAAACTGCTAACCCAGCTCAGTAAAGGTGTTTTAACACATTTAACCAAGGCTTAGAGATTGCAAAAAGAAATCACAAAGAAGTGTGAATGCAGACTAAAACTTTTATGTATTTATTCGTTCATTCTGTTATATACCAGCAATTATGCAAATATTATATACTGTTTATATTAGTGCTGTCAATCAATTAAAAAAATTAACTAATTAATCACAAATTTTTCTGTAATTGCGATTAATCGCACCTAACAATTAAAAACAGTAAACAGTTTTTAACATACAACATCTTCACTACATAATTTAGATTAAAATATAGATACATTTTTATTAAAGCTACAAAAGTTATTCGATTAAGAGCAGTGAGTGATTTTCTTTTTCTTTTTTGTTCTTTGATTAGCAAAAATAACTGACTGTAGCAGGTTTACTAGGCTGCTGTCTCTTTTAGATCTGACGCACATGACGCGGATCTGCATCCTATTTTCTCACATCTCTTTACAGTCATTTAAGGCTTTATTTAACTTATTGTGCATACGAGAATACTCGAAAAATTGGCATTTTGGCATAATTTTGTGTTTTTGTTAATTTAAGCTTTGTCTGAAGTGGCTTTCTGTGTGCACAAGTTGTATGTGTCTGTCACACAGACAGGAGATTCAGTGCGCCAGTACCATTTTGTCTTGTTGCGGTTTAAAAGCATTTGCATGAATAAGAGTGATCTCATAATGGAATGCTAGCTAAAGTATGACGGGGAAAATACGGATACAGCATTAATTGCGTTGAATATTTTTAATGCATTAAACTGAAAAAATTTAAACGCATGCGTTAACGCTTTTAATTTTGACAGCACTAGTTTGTACATGTATGACAGCAGGGCCTAAAACTAACTTTTTGCCACACCTGCCAATGGCCGGTGACTTAAAATTTACTGGCCACAAATAAGTGCAAGAGCAATAAGTGTTTGTTCTTTGTCTTTTGTTGTTTGATTTAACATTAAAAACGCAGACAGCAGCAGGAATACTAGGCTGCTGTCACTTTAAGAGCTAATGCATGGATCAAATATACTGTTACACATGCGTTTTATATCTCAACTGTTTACGTTCAGTTCACAAAACTGACTGTTTACAAGGATACTTGCCAAGATGGGCATTTTTGGCATAATTATGTTTGAATATGTCTGTTGAAGTGCAAGGTGTGAAAGAGAACTCAATTCAGTTCTGTCTGAGATGCAGATTTCTGTGCGCGCTCTTCGGATGTTTGCGCACAAAAAGCTCCCCACACAGCGTGCAAGTAATGAATTGAGGTTCCTTTCACATCTTCTTGAACTTGAATATTTAAATTGGCAAGGCTTAAACTTTCGTGACAGTGCAACACTGCCCTGTCCCACGTGTCGTTCATGTTCTCACAATTTTGTATTGTTAGAATTCATAAAATTGTTACCGACCAATTTTAATATACTCACCAACACAGATTTTTACTCTCATTTGGCACTTGGCGAGTGTTAATTTTAGGCCCTGTACGTCAGTGTTACTAGATAGGCGCCTATCTGCAGCAGTGAGGTCACTTATGACGTGGTCCGATTGGTAGTTTCCATTGGCAGAGATTACGAAGTGATAGGATTACTCTGTTTATCACTGACCTGAGTGTAACAATCCTCTGGTGTGTGTTTGTGTGACAGTTCCTGCTGTACTGTGAAGGAACGAGATTTACAGAAAAGAAACATCAGATAAGCATGCAAGTGGCTGAGAGTAAGGGCCTTCCAAAACTGAAGTACCACCTGCTGCCCCGCACCAAAGGATTCACCACTACACTGCAATGCCTGAAGGGAACAGGTCAGACAAACACTTTCACACACTCCATCACTGTCACAGAGATATGTGCCCTGTCCAAATACCCACACTTGCGGTCTTGGCCACTTGAGAGCGCGTGCACGCGACAGGAAGTAAGTGTGCAAGACTGTCCCATGTCTTAAAAATGCCCAAGTGCAGTGTCCTTAATGCACACTAAACCCACACTATCTTGAATACCGCTTCGGAGCATTATTCGAGGGTAAGCGTATCCCATTATGCATTATGTTCGGGAATTCGCATGCCCCGAAATCGTGAGATATAATTTGGTTGTAAAATATAAATTGTTCCACACTTTATTGATGCAAAGATGAGTAGGCTATGTGTATTTTGTACATCATTTGCAACTTATCACAATTTTAAAATTGTGTCTTCTGTTAGTTACATAGCGACTACTGAACAGACATTTAGAAGTGTATTTTAAAATGCAGAGTATTGAAAATAATAATAAAAAAATTTTAAAAAGCTGTAAACGCTTGCATTTTTTGCAAGACTATAAGCGTGTCCCATCAGGTAATCAAAGGTTTTACACACACTTGCAGTCTTCACGCCCACTTGAACACTTGAGCCAAATGCAGGAAATACGTCATGTAAGTAGACAAGTGGTGAAGTGCAAAGAGCGCAAGTGTGGGGGTATTTGGACAGGGCAACTGTTTACACAGAGCTGCTATGTGTTACCCTGTTAAAAGAGTTCATTGCTTCCTGGGTGAGTGATGGGCAGGAGTCAAGAAAATAAAAGTGTCCCAACTGAGAATGCTGTAAACCACAAACGTGCTCAGCTGGAGCCTTTTCTAGGTGCTTTTTCTGGATTTTCACACTGGTGTCTAATACTAATGTTCAAGTATCAAGTATTCCTATGATTTACGCCATTAGAAAATTCCACCTCAGTGGTCGAGAGACTCTTCTGTCTGTCACCTGCCTTCTAACTATAGACTGTGAGTGTGGACTATATTTTTAGTCATACGCTACCATTCAAAGGTTCGGGTTCGGTAAGATTTTTGAAAGAACTCTCAAGCATAAACCATTGGGGCCAGTATTATTTTGACATGATGTGAGTATCTCTCTTTTTAGGTATGAAACAATATAATGCAACCAAACTGTGAGGTCATCACTACACATCATAATATGATGCTTACTATAACTGTTTATGTTTCATGCATGTGTGATATTAGGATATTATTCTGTGATGCATTATAATTCTTATTAATTAGTTTTATTTGATGTCACTTGCAAATTGCAAATATTCCTAATGAGGTGACAGAAATGGACTCGTGAACTAGTTTTGACACGAGATGGGGCCTCATGAATGTGCGCTGCCACGCTGCACTGGTCTTCATAACAATTATACTCAATTCATACTCTATTGACTCGATTTTAATTACATTGGAAACATTATTTACTTTAAAGTTAATTCAAAAACAAATTGTCATTATTTAGTCACCCTGTGTCGTTCCATCCCTGTATGACTTTCTTGCCTCTGTGGAACACAAAGAAGATATTTTGAAGAATGTTGAATACTGAATGGTTTTGGTGACCATTGACTTCCATTGTATGAATGAGTGAATGATGACAGAATTCAAATTTTTGGGTGAACTCTTTATTTAAGTTCAAATATTCCATTACATCACATCAGAATGTATTTGTCTTGTTTCAACAGTAAAAGCTGTGTACGATGTCACACTGAACTTTAAAGACAAGCAGAACCCGACCCTGCTAGGCATCGTTAGCGGGAAGAAATACAAAGCAGACATGAGCATCAGGTGAGTCACAGAGATGGACTTCACTTAATTCATTCATTCTAATTGGTATAATAGATTAGCTTCTTTACAAGAGATATTAAATGAGAGTGGATATATCTTAATGAATGACTGAGTCCAAGTTTCGTATCTTACTGCTGGCCTGAGATCTCCTTAAATATTTGAATAAAGTTTGTAGCTAAGAGTATCTGTACCTTGTGAACAGAGTTGTGCTGCATGAGGTTACAGCGCCCTCTATTGGAGCGTATCATGTGCTGCTCTGACCCCTCACTGTTCTGCCCGCAGGCGCTTCCCTGTGGAGGAGATTCCTGATGATGAGAAGGAGTGTGCTAATTGGTTACACAAGCTCTACCAAGAGAAGGTATGGACCTAAGTCTTTAAAAACCTATTGGACTAGTTTTATATATATATATATACATACAGGTGCTGGTCATATAATTAGAATATCATCAAAAAGTTGATTTATTTCACTAATTCCTTTCAAAAAGTGAAACTTGTATATTATATTCATTCATTACACACAGACTGATATATTTCAAATGTTTATTTCTTTTAATTTTGATGATTATAACTGACAACTAAGGAAAATCCCAAATTCAGTATCTCAGAAAATTAGAATATTACTTAAGACCAATACAAAGAAAGGATTTTTTGAAATCTTGGCCAACTGAAAAGTATGAACATGAAAAGTATGAGCATGTACAGCACTCAATACTTAGTTGGGGCTCCTTATGCCTGAATTACTGCAGCAATGCGGCGTGGCATGGAGTCGATCAGTCTGTGGCACTGCTCAGGTGTTATGAGAGCCCAGGTTGCTCTGATAGTGGCCTTCAGCTCTTCTGCATTGTTGGGTCTGGCATATCGCATCTTCCTTTTCACAATACCCCATAGATTTTCTATGGGGTTAAGGTCAGGTGAGTTTGCTGGCCAATTAAGAACAGGGATACCATGGTCCTTAAACCAGGTACTGGTAGCTTTGGCACTGTGTGCAGGTGCCAAGTCCTGTTGGAAAATGAAATCTGCATCTCCATAAAGTTGGTCAGCAGCAGGAAGCATGAAGTGCTCTAAAAGTTCCTGGTATACGGCTGCGTTGACCTTGGACCTCAGAAAACACAGTGGACCAACACCAGCAGATGACATGGCACCCCAAACCATCACTGACTGTGGAAACTTTACACTGGACCTCAAGCAACGTGGATTGTGTGCCTCTCCTCTCTTCCTCTAGACTCTGCGACCCTGATTTCCAAAGGAAATGCAAAATTTACTTTCATCAGAGAACATAACTTTGGACCACTCAGCAGCAGTCCAGTCCTTTTTGTCTTTAGCCCAGGCGAGACGCTTCTGACACTGTCTGTTGTTCAAGAGTGGCTTGACACAAGGAATGCGACAGCTGTGTCGCATACGTCTTGCATACGTCTGTGTGTAGTGGTTCTTGAAGCACGGACTCCAGCTGCAGTCCACTCTTTGTGAATCTCCCCCACATTTTTGAATGGGTTTTGTTTCACAATCCTCTCCAGGGTGCGGTTATCCCTATTGCTTGTACACTTTTTTTCTACCACATCTTTTCCTTCCCTTCGCCTCTCTATTAATGTGCTTGGACACAGAGTTCTGTGAACAGCCAGCCTCTTTTGCAATGACCTTTTGTGTCTTGCCCTCCTTATGCAAGGTGTCAATGGTCGTCTTTTGGACAACTGTCAAGTCAGCAGTGTTCCCCATGATTGTGTAGCCTACAGAACTAGACTGAGAGACCATTTAAAGGCCTTTGCAGGTGTTTTGAGTTAATTATCTGATTAGAGTGTGGCACCAGGTGTCTTCAATATTGAACCTTTTCACAATATTCTAATTTTCTGAGATACTGAATTTGGGATTTTCCTTAGTTGTCAGTTATAATCATCAAAATGAAAAGAAATAAACATTTGAAATATATCAGTCTGTGTGTAATGAATAAATATAATATACAAGTTTCACTTTTTGAATGGAATTAGTGAAATAAATCAACTTTTTGATGATATTCTAATTATATGACGAGCACCTGTATTGATTTGTATGAACATGTTCGATTCTGATTTATTGGACTGATGAGATCTGCAATTTATCCCACTACCCTCTCCCTCAAGGATGCATTACAAGAGCACTATGAGAAGGAGGGCAGTTTCCCCGGCCCCACCATCATACCCAAACGTCGAGTTTGGACTCTGCTGAACTTCCTGTTCTGGGCTACTCTCCTGCTTTCTCCACTTATTAACTTTGCCTGGGATGTCTTTGTCAGTGGCTCTCCCCTCCTCATCATTGGCTTCATGATCTTCCTCATTGTCGGTCAGTTGTTGCTTCCTTAATGTGATATCAAAATAGTTTAAAGTTGTTTTTAAATATTTATTACAGGATAGCTTTTACTTGATTACTGATTTAATTCCCCCCATTATTATTATGTATTTGCAAAATCCCTATTAATTAAAATTATAGTTTACAAGGCTCTTAATCCATATCTGATAGCTTAGAGATCTGTGTGGTGCTGTACACTTAAGATTGCAATATTAGCAAATATTTGTTCAAAGTATCACTAAAATATTTTATTTACCAAAACAGTGAAACTTAAGTTTTCATTTAGCTCAAAATCAAAAAAACGAAAATAAAGCTTTGGTAATTATTAATTATAATTGGCTTAACTCATTATGCTGTTCAGGGTGTCGTGCTCTCATTTGATAAATTTAAACTATTCGTAGTGTATATATACACACACACACACACACACACACACTGGTAGTCAAATGTTTGGAATAATTCAGATTTCTTTTTTTAATGTATTTGGAAAAAAGTATCTTATGCTCATCAAGGATGCATTTATTTGATGAAAAATAGAGTAAAAATGTATTATTTCCTCTCCCAAACATTTGTTGATTGGGAGGTTTTGCCATGTTTGACAATGGCGCAAACTAGGCTTGCCGGTACCTTAAGTCCCGGGTATATACTTTCCACGTTCTGCACTGTCTCGCGCTCACGCGGATGAGGTGCGTAGACGTCAACGGACCCTTCTTATGATGCAATGTAAGTAACGCAGACGGTGCACGAATGCACCAGCCAGCTTCAAGCACTGAATTCAAGCAATTGCCGCCCTTGAATTGCTGCTAATTCAAAAGCGAAAGTAAAATGCGCACGGCTCCACAGGCATTCAAAAGAGATTTAAAAGACACTCCCATCCCCCCTAGGATGATACCGGTATTACTCCTCACTGTCACAACCCTTGCGCAAACTAAAAGCTATTGACTATTTAAAGAAATTCCTTTTGGTATGCGCCAACTTATGTCAACACTGAAAAGTAAACTATACATTTAAGTGTATGAGCTAAAAATGGCCTGCTCTAAATTCTTGCACATATGTTATTACAGTATGGCAGGGTTTCTTAACTGGTGGGTCGCAACCCAGAAGTGGGTTACGTTGTCAAAAATACCAATAAATTACATAACTGGTACATTATGTGTTAGCTGGGAAGGATTTGCATGCAGGTATGAACGTTAATTAAAGCTGGTCTGTAATTGTGTGCGTTAACCATTTGCTTAGGTCAATATCCTAAATATTTGGGTCACGGCTTAATGACCATGGGAAAATGTGGGTCCCAAGGCCAAACCAGTTGAGATCCACAGCAGTATGGCATCAGTTAATGAGCTCTGGATAAGGGACAGAGTTTAGTACACCAGATAATTCTTTATCCCTGTCACTGTTTCTCTCTTTGCAGCTTCTGTAGCAGTTCGCCGACTCATTGGAGTAACCGAAGTAAACAAGACAGGATCCAGCTACGGCAACGTAGAGGCCAAGAAGGAGAACTAAACATTTTCACCGTGTCAACACCGTGTGGCCACTGTAACGCTCACCCTACGGTCCAGCCTCAGGCACAGAGCTGCCCTGTGTGCAGTTCTCCTCCTTTTTACAAAAAAATATAATTAAAAAAAATGAATGAAATATTCAAAATCTCTTCATTGCAGCATTAGGAGGTATATAGGGATATAACTATAAATATAACTTAATACGCTAGTCTAAAAACATTGATAATTTTTATGAACCAACTAAATGGGAAATAGAGGAGAAGAAACACTCATCAGCTGCGAATCGATGCCGCATCCCCCGGCGGAGAAAGATGAGATGCCCAAGAGAGAGCAACCGCTGATCCTAATCACCCTATCAGTGACTTTTCCCTCCTGTTTAGCCCAGCCCTTTATGGGCATAAGACCGCCCATTTTCCCAAACAAGCCCACTTGCTGTCTGAGTTCTCAATTAATATTTATCATCTCCGGAAGTGCTCTGTAACACTTCCTTCTCTGCATCTACACTATCAGTACCTCCATATCAGTAGCCGTTTCTTCACAACGTTTCTCTTTGGATCTTCACCCGAAGCCACACTGAGTCACTCGGACTGATTTTCTATGCTAAGAATTTCACGTCACGGGCCGGCAGAGCATGCTGCAGTTGAGGAAGACACACAGCCCAGCCAAACAGAGATGAGATCATGTCACGTCACAGTCCCTAACTAACAAACGAACTGCTGTAGATCTTTGTTGGATCTATTGGAGCTGGAGTGACATTGGTGGAAACTGTTATATGACCAACTTGACGTTAATAGAAATGGATTGAGCAGGGTTTCTAAGAAAAAGCATGTCTTCTGTAACTTTACTCCCCTTTTCGAGACCTTTTCACAATGGTGTCTTATCCCACTCCATCACCATTGCATCACTGGGTATACTGAATAAGCAATACATGTTTTCTACCAATGTACTCCTGTTCACCTAGAGCAGGGGTGTCCAGACTCTGTCCTGCAGAGTTTTGCTCCAGCTTGCCTCAACTCACCTGCCTAGATGTTTTAGTGTGCCTAGTAAGATCTTGATTAGCAGGTGTGTTTAATTGGGGTTGGAGCTGAACTCTGCAAGACAGTGGCCCTCCAGGAGCACGATTGGACATCTGATCTAGAGCATCTCTTTAGTTAGTCTGCAATTTTGTCCAAACAATTAAAGGCCCATGGACTGAGATTCAATTGCCCACCATCTCTAGCCATGTGTAATTAAAGAAATATAGGGGTTAAAGAGTGAGATACTGGGAGTAGCTGAGTGACCAAGAAGAAAACGATCAGTTGTGTCAATAAACAAAGATTGTGAAGCCTGTTTAGTGTGAACTAATGACACTAATGGTTTGTAAATAAACTTTAGAAGTTTCTTCTTGAACCAGACCCATCTGATTTAGATGAATGCACTTCATTTATTTAAAGGTATCTCTCTCCTTTTTTTTCACCCATTGTTTTCAATGTGCAACTTGGTAATTCATCATGGCGAAACAGGAAACGACCCGTGCAAGCCTTAACGGAAAAGAGCAGTGCAGCTTCTTTGTTTGGTGTGTGCTTGGACAGTCCTGTGTGGTTGTGATTCTCACATACTGTGCAGGTTTGCTGGTCCTCAAATCATCCTTCGCTGTGAGATACACAACATTCATGTATGGATTTGAAGATGTGGAATTCACAAGATCTGTGGAAGATCTGTGTAGCAGATGTGGTCCAGACCAAAATTCATAAAACTAAAATATGGATGTACCAGGTTTAGTTTTTACCTGGTTGCAAGAATAGTGAGTTGCTGTGTTTTTATTTTCACCAATTATTGCTGAGACTGAATTTATTAATTTGACAAAGCGGTGATTGCCACAGCTGAGTTTAGAATGTTTTTTAGGAGATGATGCTTTTCATGTATCTGACATGTTTGCATAAAAAAAAAAAAAAGGTTGACATTTCAGAGTAAGCTTGCTGATCTGGGATCAGTGATTATAATTAAGACCACTATGGACAGAGTAGGACACTGAGCCAAGATCAGTTCCTGTGCTCTAATGCTGTTATGAATGTGTGACCTGATCTGAGGCCAGAATTTCTTCTGTAAATGTTGCTACTATACTGTATACTGCAGTGTCGGACTGATGAGATTGAGTTTGTAGAGTACAGACTAAATGGCCATGGAGCTGCTAAACATTATAGAGAGTGTTTTTGACTTGCGTTTGAGTTAAATCCCTCCTCGAAAGGCGCAATGTAAATGCAGGCTGAGTAGAATTTAGTCTGTTAAAATCACCACAACTTTTTTTTGTATTTTCTTCCAGATCAATTAAAGCATTCAGTGTATGATTGGAACTTTGATTGGAAGTTGTTTCATTTCATTCTATGAATAACCAGGTAGACTTATAGGAATTGCCTTTTTTATATATTAATATATTGACAGATGCATTAACTGATAACACCTTGTAAAGAACAGAACTGCAAAAAAAACCAAAAAAAAAACAGTCTTGGTTCACTTATTGATAACTGGAATATGTCTGCAGAAGTATAAATAAAGCAACAGTCAGACATGCTTGACTGAATGTGTTATGAAACCTTTTGATTTGAAGACTTGTGCTTAAATGCCTAAAATAAGTTTTGTAGAAAATTTAGTATTATTTCACATTTGTAATGACTGATGAAATGTGTGCAGTAGTAATAAAGAGTGTGTCCATACTTTTGACCCTTTAGTGCCTGAAAAAACAAAAATGCTGTTTAGGGAGTTTCGTTTTCAGATGAAATCTCAAATATGAGGCTTTGTGTTGCGAAATGCAAGCACTGCCTGTTTAGACATTTGTCAGCTGTGATCTCTTCCCGAGAATCGTGTGACATTGATTTCATCGTGTCACGCGAATCTGCTTTTCTTCTTTTTTCATTATTCTGTTATTTTGTTTTTGCAAATTAGGGGGAAAAAATAACAGCAGAGCCTGAACAAAAAGACATAGGCCCGGTTTCACAGACAGGGCTAAGCCAGGTTTAGGCCTTAGTTCAATTAGGGTATTTAAGTAGCTTTTATAAATGTACACTATGAAAAAACATTACTGATGTGCATCTTGAGACAAAAAATAATAACACTAGCATATTTTAAGATATGTCGGTGGAAGTTGCTTTCAGTTTAAACAGCTCAAACATGCATTTTAGCCTAGGACTAGCTTAAGCCTTGTCTGTGAAACCAGGGGATGGTGTTATTAATGCATTTAACAAATATGTTGCTGAAAAAAGCCTAAGATGGTTTATTGGTCGTAAATGGACTCCAAGCTGTTGTTCAGCTGTGCCCCAAACCTCTGTCAAACCAGCCTACAGACCAGCAAACCTAGCTTAGGCTTTGGTTTAAGGGTTTTTCCCCCTAGAGTAGGGTAAATTATAATTTAAGAGTTTAAAATGCTAACTAGTTTCTTTCTTTTGTGTGTTTATTCAAAACAAAACGGTGTAGCACCCGTGTAGGTGTGTGAAACATCGTCCCTACCCCCAGTTAACCGCTTTCTGAGCATCTCAAATAAAGGAGACAGGACTATCAGGTCACATTTGCATGTGTAAGCGTGTGCTTATCCACTCCAAACACAAACAATGGGGAAGTCGTTAAAGAAACCGTCTGTCCCAGCAAAAAAACTCCTAAAACCCGTCATTTGTCACGTTGTTTCGACCACTCTGTCTCATCTCAGTGACTGTGCTCAAGGCTGCTGATCTGTCCTTGACCAGGTGACAGACATGGGGCTCTGCTTTTTAACACATCAGATCGATGCCTTAAACATCCTTCATGAACTGCGAGCTCACGCGACGACCAGTAATGCAGATGGCGAAGACCAGTGTTCAGGTGCTTTGGCGGCCGGTAAAGTAGCTGTTCGCCCGGGAGATTTCATGAAGCAGCCCCGCAGGCTGAAGACCATCGCGGAGAGAGCGCGAGAGAGCTGCCTCACACGACTGCACGAGATACTGACACAGCTCATATCTATAGAGGAAGACTTTATAAAAGAGGTTACTTACGAGAAGAGTTTGCTCAAGCGTAAGGTAAGATGTTTTTGTGTTTCTGCTATAGGCTACAGTGTAAATTTTGTCCTATAACGACACCGTTGTTGTCAAATGATTACGTCTATTAGGCTACAATGTTGGATTAGTCACTTATTTTATACTAATAGTAAAGCCATTAAACTATATTAGTATGGGAATCACGCCTTTTAAACGGCACGAGTTTCCACACGTGCATGCTGTATGTATGTATGTGTGTTTGTGTATATATTCCTTATTTTAATGGTTGAATTGTGATTAAATTTAGGCCTATACTCTTAAAAATAATGGTTCTATATTGGCATCTATGGTTCCATTAAGAATCTTTAACATCCATAGAACCTTTCCATTCCACAAAAGCTTGTTTATAATAAAAAAAAGTTTCTTCAGATATTAAAATGTTCTTCACACCAAGACAAAATGGTTCTTCTATGGCAAATCTGTGAAAATCCCCTTTTGGAGCCTTTATTTTTAAGAGCGTGTATGTTTTAGCATCCTTGAGTTTAGATGAGTTTAGCATCCACACACACATATATATATAGTGTGTGTTAGTATGTGGATGCTAAACTCATCTGGCTTTACTTGAATGTGATTATATCTGGGCTCTTTTTTTTTAATTGTTTATATTTTCGTCCTTTCTTTCAGGACAATGTTGAGTTGAAGAACATATGCTTGAGAATGTCTGTTGCAGAAGGTAATTCCCGTTCTAATAGAGACTTGAGGGAACTTCGGGACTGTCTTCGACTTATCGTCGGTAACCTGCTCACACATGTGCGGGATGAAAACAATCTCTCGTCCACCGTGTCCGCTCACAGACTGAGAGAGCTGTCTAACTCCTTCCCTGATATCTGAAGATCAAGAGATTTGTGAATTCTAAGGAACTACCTCTTGCTCGTAAACAAAAACACACTACCTTTTCCTAGAAAAGAAACAAGCCAAGAACTATCTGTGAATCATCAATGAATGTGAAATAAGTATGATGCTCGGATTCTGATTGAAGCTGTTGCTCTTCACAAGAAGTGTTTTGCAATGAAAGCTCGCTATATCTTCAGCTTGTTGAGAGTTGTCTTTCATGTTTATTGTTTTGCGTCAGTCAGTACTCAAGCCTAAGGATGACAGAACAACATTCTCTCGACGCATGCCAGTATCATGAGTCTGCGCTCAGCTGATTGTACAGGTAAAACAAGTCTAATAGCTGCTGGTGCTGAATCCACTCTCAACTCCACGGGTGGGATGACGGTCACACCTCGGGATGGTCTGGTGTGGCCGCCTTTGTCACCTGCTAAAAAAAGAGTTAAGGAGTGTATTGGGTGGGGGAGGGGTGTGTTTAAAATGCATTTTGTGTTTGTGTATTCGAATTAAAGGATTATGACATTACAGTGTAATTACGTTCCAAATAAAATCATTTTCAGTGTTACAACAAACCTTTTTAGTCCTGAATATTTGATTATGAATTCCAGGTTCGATGTTTATTTGTTCTTTTGATCATTCCAAATCATTAAACCAATGAGCCAAAACGTTGTGACCACCTGCATGATTTGCTGTTTCTCAAAACAGCACCGACCCGCTGAGACATGGACTCTACAAAACCCCTGAAGGTGTCCTGTGGTCTCTGGCACCAATACTTCAGCAGCAGGTCCTTCAAGTCATGTAGGTTGCGAGGTGTAGCAGCCAAACTTGTTGGTCCAGCACATCTCACAGATGCTCAATTGGATTGAGATCTGGGGAATTTGGAGGCTGAGGCAACACCTTGAACTCTTCATCATGTTCCTCAAACCATTCGTGAACAGTGTGGCAGGGGGCATTATACTGCTGAAAGAGGGAACGCTAATGTCTTGAAGGGGTGTACCTGGTCTGCAGCAATGTTTAGGAATGTTTAATGCATCAAATGGCTGCACCCAGAGATTCCCAGCAGAACATTGCCCAGAGCATCACACTCCCTCCACCGGCTTGTTGTCGTCCCACAGTGTATCCTGATGCCATGGGACTCATCGAACCAGTTGTCCTCCTTCCACTGCTCCAAGGTCCAGTTCTGACACTCACGTGCCCCTTATAGGCGCTTTCGACAGTGGATAGGGGTCATCATAGGCACTCTGATTGTTCTGTGGCAATGCAGCCCCATTCATAACACATTCCTCCCATAACCATCATTAAAATTTTGTGTAACTTGTACCACAGTAGACCTTCTGTTGGTTCAGACCAGATGGGATAGCCTTCGTTGCCCTTGTGCATTGATAAGCCTTGGGAACCCAACACCCTGTTGCCAGTTTGTGGTTTGTCGCTCCTCGGACCACTGTTCGTAAATCCTCACTACTGCTGACCGGGAGCAACACATAACCTTGCCATTTCAGAGACACTCTGAGCCAGTCGCCTTGCCATAACAATTTGACCCTTGTCAAAGTCACTCAGATTTTTATTCCTGCCCATTTCTGCTGCATCCTACACATTGAATACGAGAACTCTTTGTTTGTTTACCATCTAATCTTTCCAGACCTTAATATATGGCTTTGGTAGAAGATGATCAATGATATTCACTTCAGCTGTGACTGGTCATAATGTTTTGTCTCATCAGTATATCCTTTTTGCTGAGTGCTGAATAGATGAACTGTATTGGTAGAATCATCTCTTGCCACTAGATGGTGCACAAAACCAGCTTTTTACTAAGCTGTCTTCCTGTGACCCACTATCTGAAGATATTTCAAGTATTCAAATTTTACTGGATAATTGTTACACTTATAACACTAATGTATATGTGAACACATTAAAATAATGAAATATCAAGTCAAGAGCGATTTACTTAAAAGAAAAATAGCAAATTATGAAAAATAGGTTGACTAAAAGTATTAGGATGTTTTGTGGTCTGGAATAGTAATAATAGTTTAAGACCGTTAAAGGATTAGTTCACTTTCATCCGCCTTCCGTATTCTTCAAAAAGCTTATGCTGTACGTACTGCGCCTTCCCTATTCAACTTAGGAACTGACGCAACGCCAGTTCCGTTTTTTCCATAATTTGAATACGGAAGACGGTCTGGCAGAAGCTGTATATATTTTACTTCATAACTTGTTAAATATGGATATTTATTTTTTACACAAACACATCGCTTCGCTTCAGAAGCCCTTTATTAACCTTCCGGAGCCGCGTGGAGTACACATTTATGATGGATGGATGTGGATGGAACCACTTTCTTCAGCTCATACTCGTTTGGTAACGCATAGTGCCATTATAAAGCTTGGATGTGTCAGGATATTTATTAATATATCTACAATTGTGTTCATCAGAAAGAAGAAAGCCATATCCACCTATGGCTTGAGGGTGAGTAAAGTTTGGGCGAATTTTCATTTGAAAGTGAACCAATCCTTTAAGAAGAACTCAAATTATAAGCAAACATCTTATATTATTTGTAAGAGAACAACTATTTGATAAGTTTATGCAATGTAGTGTACATTTAAAAAGGACAAGCTAGTGAATGTGTTAAGGTCTAGGACTGGTTCTCAACCAGGGGTCCTCAGACAAACTTCCACTGGGGCATCAGGATGACTTAAAAGTATAAATTAATAATAGGCTATATTAAAATAAACTAACATAAATTAAACCTATATTTAACCTATAGCACATAGAATCAAGATGTAAACTGAAATTTATATATATATATATACAGCTATGGAAAAAATTAAGAGACCACTCCAAGTTCAGAAATCAATGTTANTATATATATATATATATATATATATATAAACATATTTCTTCAGACTTTTTGAATTACAAAATGAATTTATGAATTTAAATGGTTAATTTAATGTATCATTAATCCTGGTTTCTGTTAAAAAAGACAGTTTTGTCATAGTTACAGCGGAAATACCAGAAATATTTTATATTGTGTCTGACAAAGGTGGGCCATAATTCAGTCAAAAAGGTTGAGAACCATTCAGTCTATGTGGGATGACGAAAACGTTTGTGAGATTGTCAATGTCAAGTCTAACCAGTAGAGGACGCCATATACACATTTTACGTGTTCTGTGGTTCAGAGGGAGAAAACGACTGATTCAAAATCTCTCAGATTTAGGTATTCATTAGATGGCCTCATGTGTCATCTGTTTCACATCTGAAATCGTGTGCGACGCTGTGAAGATTCTCCTAATTGTGAGTAATAACAGCATTCTAGATTTATTTCAGATTTACCATCCAACAGAGGAAGTGTTGATGACCGCTTAAGACTGAATTAAAAACAGCTGAGTCGGGAAAACTTGTCGTTTTATTTACTTTGTAATATCCTTCAGTTTTGGAAACCCCTTGAATGTTTCTACTAGTTTTTAAAGATATTCTCTTCTGAGTCACTCTCAGAAAAAAGTTTCAGTGGGGTTCTGTATAGAATTTTAAAGAACCCTTTAAGCCAAAAGTTTTATACAAGGACAAATGTCTTAAATGATTGCATAATAGTTTCATGTTTAACGAGTTATTTCAATATTTGCTTGTGATAAAGTATGTTTACAAGCTGCATAATTCATAAATTTGAATTAAAACACAAAATAAATTCAAACTAAATCCATAAAATGACCCCATGATGGGAACCCCTAAAAGACTGTAAATATGAAGCGGCTGACAGAACACTGTAGGGTTCTATAATGGAACAATTTCTTCTAAGTGTGCGCTAACCATTTTAACCATAGAGTGTTTCTAAATGAACAGCCTAGTTCCAACTATAGTCAAAAGTTAGATTTTCTTTAACTGTATTTTTTTTCCTGGAAATCATGAGGTACACATTCTTTCCTTCTTAAAAGGCCCATAACAAACTTTCTGAGGAGTGACATTTTGTGCCCTAACTGTCTGAGGCTGGTCTCTCATGACATTGTTGTTTGCTGTTGTTCAGTGTCACATCCACAAGACCGATTGAACTCGGCAACCCCAGGCTCATGGAGGTCTGGGTTGAACCACTGTGGGCTCCTGACAGGCCAATGAGAAGCCAGCGCTACGGCTGCAGACAGTGTCTAGTGGGATGGATGGCTGGGATATTATGTCACTTCCTTGGACATAGCGAGAGCAGACCCAGACAGATGAGTAAAAGGATGAGTGTTGTGTGAGAGGAAGATCAGAGGAGAAAGCCAGGCACTGTTGGGGGTCTGTAAATCCCGGTCTTTGTCTCTCTTTCACCCACACTGTCTTTTTTTAGATATTGTTAACACTTAATTCTTATGTCTTTAATGTATTTCTTGTATTATTTGTGCTTGAGTGTCTCGTTATCATGACTTCTCCTCTTGCATCAATTGTTCTCCCTCATCCTGTTCCTTCGTGTGTTTTTTCTATTTTAACTATACCTGATTGTGAGTTTATACTTCTTATATATATATATATATATAGAGAGAGAGAGAGAGAGAGAGAGAGAGA
>RJVU01037554.1:1283166-1343779 GCA_003731715.1 Anabarilius grahami | reverse complement strand
ATATGAGACTGGGGCAAGTTGACACACTTTTTCATCTATTTTAATCAATTTCTATTTTTATGTAGGCATATACATTAAAGTCTTGGCTAAATTTTAAAAATATATAACGTTTCTACCGTTATTGATGTAAGTTGTCCCAATGTAAAGCTGCCATTAAATATAGCATATTGTAGGTTTTTCAGAAAAATCTGAAACAATTTATGAAACATGAGAAATGTGAAAAGTAATGATGCAAAATATTGGAGTCAGTATTTTATTTTCCTGAAAGATGCATTTGATCAAAAGTGACAGTAAAAAAACAATCTATTTTGGATAAATGCTGTTCTTTTGACCTTTATATTCATCAAAGAATCTAAACAAATATGTATCACTCTTTCCATAAAAATATTAAGCAGCAATACTGTTTTCAACTGATAATATTAATAATGAATGTTTCTTCATGACTAAATCAGCATTTATTAAATATAACAGGTCAAGTTGTCCCAATGAAAAGCTGCCATTACATAGCATATTACAGGTTTTTCAAAATAATTTGAACAATTTAAGAAACATAAACGATGTAAAAAAAAGTATAATGCGAAAATANGTTTTTCAAAATAATTTGAACAATTTAAGAAACATCAACGATGTAAAAAAAAATTATAATGCGAAAATATTCCAGAAAGTAATTAATTTAAATTTGACTTTTGTTTAATCTACTTCATTATGTTCACAAGCAACTATAACAAATATATGATATTAGAATTTTAGACAGAGTTCACAAATTATTCATAATTTATAAATTATCCAAATTTAGAACACTTTTGAACTAGGTGTTTGAAACCAGCATACAAATCATTGCAATTTATGATTTTTATCTGTGATTTAAATCCTGTACAGTCAGTAATATACAGTGATTGTGACAACATCCATCTTGGTCAACATCAGCTTGCCTTCGCTGTCCCGTATCATCTTATACTCCTTGATCTACACTTTATTTTATCTTTCCACTCTCATCTTTCTCTGTTTTCGCATTGGACATGATGTGTATATTCCTGTGGGGTCATGTTGTTAACTTTTTCGTTCTATTCATCTCTCCCCTCTTTCTTTTCTCTCTAATGCGAGGCCAGATGAGGACTCTGGGTGGTTGTGAGAGCACTGGGGCTGACTGGAAGTGTGTGTGTGAGAAACCTCACCCTGCAAGTGGGTGGTGGGTGATGACCCCTCACTCTCCAGANTGTGTGTGTGTGTGTGTGTGTGTGTGTGTGTGTGTGTGTGTGTGTGGTGGCCTCGGCCCCTAGACGACTATCTCCGGGGCTCAATCTCACGCTGAATAGAACCTCCACTGTGTTTCACTGCGGGGCTTTCCCGCACGCTTCGGTCTCAATGTATGATTCATTATCCAATCAGAGGGAGGGTGACGCATCCGAGAGTGATCTTATCGAACCCTGATGCCCACGCTCAGCCTTCCAGATGCTCCCTCTACTAAAGAAACAGAATTAATGGAGTTATTTTTAGTTCTGAGAACATTAAAAATAGACTCAAAAGGGTGTGGTGGGACCTCTCACGATCACGGCCTGTAGCTGGAATGGGCTTGAATGAAGTCACGAGAATCTTCGTGACTTGTACGTTTGGTGGTTTGAGATTTGGGGTTTTGCGGTGCATTTCATTTTTTAGAAAAGAAAAAGTGATGTCTCTCTTAGTGTTTAGTACATACCTAACTTTCAATCTCCAATCTTAATCTTTTAGATATTTACTGTACTCTTTCCAGCACCAGCATTTTTTATCATTTTCACAAAACTTTCATGGCCCCTCGAAATTTTGTTGTATGAATATCTGAACATGCAGTATATCAAAAGAAAGAACAGAGCCTTTGCTTTAAATGATCAAAACATAGATGGAGTAGGTCAAGTTCATCAACACCCAAAGCTTCATGGGTTCAACATTTCATTCGGTAACGTTAGGTTTTGATTTATATGCTGTTTGATGATCGCTCTAGCTTACATGTGCGTAAGCAGTGCTTTTATTGCTTATAAATAACGTCAATGGCCATGAAGCTTGGTGTCATAAATAACAGAAAATTCCATCAGTGGCAGGGAAAGAGTTAATAACACCTCAGGTCCGCATTAGGATGGCAATACATGCTAATCATTTTCATTTTAGATGTTCAGATTCTCAGTATAATTAATACTTTTTCATCAGTCAACAATTGTATAATGATTTTTTTTTTTTTTTTTACCTAAAACAGACTCTGCTTCATGTTTTTATATTATACTCTGAGTATTATAGCCTTACAGGTACAGTTGATGACTTTTATCATCCCTTACTATTTTGTTAGCTGTGTGTCACATATGTTTCACATAAACAACATGTTTAAAGGGATAGTTCATCCATAAAAAAAAATTCTGTCATCATTTACTAATCCTCAGGTTGTTCCAAACCTGTATACATTTCTTTGTTCTGTTGAACACAAAGGAAGATATTTTGAAGAAGGTGAGAAACTGAACAGTTCTGGGGCACCATTGACTTCCATAGTTTTTGTTTTCCTACTTTAGAAGTCAGTGGTGCTCCAAAGCAGCCTGGTTACAGAACAAAGAAATTTATACAGATTTGGAACAACTTGGGGGTGAGTAAATTATGACAGAATTTTCATTTTTGGGTGAACTATCCCTTTAAGAAGGAAGCACTATTAGTTTGATCCCCTTAAGCAATAGTATTAACACAATTACAGTCAGTCTCTTGCTGCACTATGAAGAATAAACACTTTTCAATGGTTCTTTGCAGCTGTTTCAGCAAACAACCCTCTTGCTATCAAGAACCATTTTTGTATAAAATACACTTTGGCATCCAATTACTTTTTCTTTTTTTAAAAGCATTTTTATATTTTTTCATATTTTTTGTTGTGAGATCTATTAGATGTTATATAAATTCTAATAGATCATACACCAGCATAGTAAAATTATTTTGAGTTATTAACTATTTGTATATTGTAATATTTAGATGTTTTGTGTGTAATGCTGCACTCTAAAAAATGCTGGGTTAAAAACAACCCAATTTGGGTTAAATATGGACAAACCCAGCGATTGGGTTAAAGGTTTGCCCATCGTTCTGGGTAGTTTTATTTAACTCAACTATTGTTTTAATATTCCTGTATTGCTTGCTTAAAATGAACTCAAAGTATGTTGGAAATGAACATTTATTAATAGGTTTAATAAATAATAATTAAACAATAAACATTTATTTAATTTGTTAATTAATAAATGTTCACCTTTTGATTATCATTGTTGCCTCTAGTAATTATGTGTCTGATTTTTAATTTCCAACCTATTTTGGGTTCATTTTAAGTCAGCCATATAGTAATTTTTAAACAATAGTTGGTTTAAATAAAACTGCCCAGCACGTTGGGCAAACATTTAACCCAACTGCTGGGTTTGTCCATATTTAACCCAACTTGGGTTGTTTTTAACCCAGCATTTTTTAGAGTGTGTTACAAAAAATATAGCATTCCTTAAGGTTGTGACTCCCAAGAATTAATGTCATCATTTGGACACTTTCTACATCATGGCAGAGAGACAAGTGACTAATCTTGTCCCCCCTTTTTTTTTTTTTTTTTACACAAATTGAGATTACTATTTAACCATGTAACCACGTTGCATTTTTAAGAAATAAATGTTCCAAAAGGGGTTTTTCGCAGTGATACCATATAGAAGAACCATTTTTTGGTTCCCCAGAGAACCTTTCAGTAAACAGTTCTTAAAAGAACCATTTTTTTTTCTTATAGAACATTTTAATAATATAAAGAGAACCTCTTTCCACAATAAAGAACCTTTTGTGCAGTGGAAAGATTCCAAGAATGTTAAAGGTTCTTCATGGAACAATCAATGGCAAAAAAATAACCTTTATTTTTAAGTTTGTATTCAAATTTTTGTCCAAATTTATGTGAAGTTTATCAGTAACCCTCAAACCAATTTTGGAATCAAACTAGCTAGCCCTTACTGAGGGATTTAAACTCATTCTGGCTTGAGTCGACTGGTTCTTAAATTTGTTAAAGTTACATTATAGGCTCTTCAGATCTATGTATTTGTTTCTAGGATATTTAAAGCAACAGAATATAGATGGTTAGAGCTAATACGTTCTTTGTATAAGTTTCTCCTTTGATGTAAGATAGCTATCAATACTTGCATTGTGGATTTACTGTAAGCACATTTTTTCCGCTGTGAAAGTTATGAGATAGTAATGTTCCTTATACTATAGACTCATTTCCCATCAGAATGGCCTCTGACTCTTTTGTGAGTAAGTCAGTCATTATGAGAAAACAGGAAGCTGATGGCCACTATTGTGCTTGGACTCAAGAAGGGTCATCAAAACACTTCTGTAAATGTTTAAAAAAGGAATTTGTGGCTACAGTATAGTTTCTTTTGTTGTTGTTTTTAGGAACAATTAAAAATGACTAAAGTTTAAAGTCTTGAGTTTTCAACCAACGGTCCATGTGGAATATATATATAAAATTTAGGCTATGGGACTTTAATTCTCATGACATTTCTAACCGACTAATCTTCAACTTTCTAAATAATGCTTATATAATGTATTATAGCTATTGTTCTTAATTAAGTTATACTAAGGGTCCCTGTATATGGCTGGAGGCAAAGGTTCAAAACCCCTGTTTTTGAATACAAGACACTTTTTGAAAATCAAACTAAATTAAATTTTGGGCATTTTGAATGGATATTCTGAACTCTGATCTCTTTTTTCCAATTGGGATTTGGAGAAACCAGGACTAAACTGCAGCCATAAACTGCTTTCAGAGTTATTTGCCCGTGACTTGACTTCATCTGTGAAGGTCACACATTAACAACAGTTTTTCTTGTCTGTGTGTGATTGGTTACATATTTGCATTACAAAAGCGGTGCACTAAAAATGCAAAAAGAATGACACATAGTTGCACAATTGAGATTCATTATCAGCGTGAGTCAAGCGTAGGGAAGAACCCTTTTCTTTGCTCGAGAATATGATGTAATGCAATGCTGAGGTCATTCTGTGGTTGCCATGGCATCACCTTGGGAACGTGAATTTGGGGTATCTAATCAAACTTTCAATCAGTCAATTAACCTTCTCAGAATGTCTTTATTTCTTATTGTTCATGTGTTTTGCTTAAAATTGAGCCTCCAAAACTGGTTTCAACAGCAAGAAACCTCATTCTGGTTATAAGATGTATCATTGTCTGACTAATCTGACCACAATCCTGAGGTTGTGACTGAAAACTCTTGTTTTGAACCACAAACTAAATTTGAGCTCAGCACCTGTGAAGGGCTTGAAAAGTTTCCAGGCATCCAATTCAAGAAAAAACATGTATTGTTTGCAGAATCCCTAGATGTCGACTGGACCTATGCGATCACATCTTCTGTTTCAGTCAGACTCCGTTTCGTTAAGTTTCAACAATACTAGGCCCGTTGAAACACCCGTCCTACAAATGTAAAGTTTATCATATGCCGTTCAAAGTTCTGTTTTTACAACCGTGACTTATTTTCCCACCTCTCCCGACCATTGCCGTGTAAAGAAAGCAAATCAGGTTACAGCAATCCTCTTTTTGGATTATTTTCTTAGGGTTTGGGCGTTATAACTCAAATCACTCCCAGCCTCTCTCTCTCTCTCTCTCTCTCTCTCACACACACACACACACACACACACACACCCGCAGGNTTTTTGGATTATTTTCTTAGGGTTTGGGCGTTATAACTCAAATCACTCCCAGCCTCTCTCTCTCTCTCTCTCTCTCTCACACACACACACACACACACACACACCCGCAGGCTCAACAAATGTTAGAAGATAATTATCTCACAGTTTATATTGCGTACACACCAGCGTTCAGGTGTCTGCTCTGAAATGAAGCCTTAGTGTCAGAAATGATTCCGGATGGGATTCTAACACACTCCATGTATGTGCAGTGCTGTGTTCACTTAACCTCATGCAAGAGCATTTAACTGAAGGCTTATGAACACTCAACATTGCCCCTTGCCCCTCTTTCTGACACAATTGGACCGGCTGAAGGTGTCTCCTGGGAGACATTAGTCAGTGAAAAAGCAAATACTCCATTTTGAAACCATGTTTTCAATTTGGAGGCACATGGTTTGAATTAGGGTCATGCTTACTGAGGTGGGTGAGTGGGAGGGTTAGCCTCAGGACAGAGGGGAGTGAGAGCTTCCTATACACCCACAGAAAAACACACCCACATTTACACTTTAACTATCAGCTTTGTTTCAGTTTTTAGGGACTTTTAGGGGATTCAGGACAGTTATGGTTATTGATTTAATTTAATAGTGCAGCTAACAAATTAAAGGAATAGTTCACACAAAAATCACAATTCTGTCATCATTTACTTACCTTCATGTCGTTCCGAACCTGTATGACTTATTTTCTTCTTCAGACCACAAAAGAAGTTACTTTTAAAAATGTTTTTGTCAGTGAAACATCTCTTGACATTAGGGCAAGTAAATCATGACCGAATGTTAATTTTGGGGTGAACAATCCCTTTAAACTTTCTGAATATGTAGAAATATGTAAAATATTTTATATTTAAGAAGTTTGCATTGCAATACGACACATATACTTTATTTGTTTAGTAAAGATTTGAAAAGTCGATGCATGGATATTTGAAAACTGATTATATTTAGCATTATTAAGCTGCACTTAAACTATTTTGACTTGGTGAGTTGCTCCAAAAATCAGTTATTTGTTATATAATGTCACATACAATGCTGTACTCAATATACAATTTGATATAATATACAATAGGGGTGTAAAATAGTGTGCCAGTTGAAGAGAACAGTTGTAATGACAGACTAATATGAGTCTAGTGGTATTAACTTTAATACATTTAACTATAATACATTTTATCTATATACTACCGTTCCAAAGCTGAAATACAATTTATATTCCAAGATATAATAGAACAAAAATTATAAACAATAATTTCCTGTGCATAATGCTATATTATTAAAAAGTTATATAATGCTGTAATGGTTGCTAAGCCCCAGGTCTGTAGCTTTTAAATGCATAAACCTATTCTTTGGTTTCCATGAAGATTTTCACTGCTTCTCTACATGGCAAAGCAAATGCTTTTGGCATCTAAATTAAATTTAATTGAGGGATTAGGTTTTTTTTTTCATCCTACTAGTGCTACTCGTTTGGAAAAGTTTTGTGATTCTGAAAATAGGCATGAGGGGTAGTCTGGAATTCTTGGATTACATCATCCTTTATGATGTCATCATCATTGGGTGACTTTGGCACGTTACCGAACGGGTGAAGTCAGGCGGAATTTTTGCTCTCGCTGCCCAGTGCAAATCATTTAAAACGGAGCCTCAGGGCGTATCGGTACGGGCAACTGTTAACCCCCCATACTACTCTCCTTTCCTTTCATCACTTGTCTCTTCAAGGGGACAGTCGAGAGAGGGTGACGTCTTCGTTTTGAAAAATGGCAAAAAGAAAAAAAAAGCCTGTGTTTTTCTCTTGGGGGACATCATAATGATTTGATTTACTGGCGGTCATTTGATCAACAGCGTGCGCTCCACTCCCCAAACACACACTCCTCTAGCAGCGGCAGGCGCGCGCAAGAAGGTGCAGGCTGCCGGACATCTCGGAGCTGGAATCACATTTATTCTCATTAGACCGCGATAGTGTCAGCTGGAGGCAGGGGAGGCACGAGCCAGGGCCATAAAAACTACCTCACTACCTTTTCCCGCCATTACCTCATACAGATCACATCACACCCAGTTAGTCCTTCTCCAGTCTCCGTCGAAGCTGCCGTATGTTTGTAATGATTCGATCGCTTTTTTGCCTGTCAGGCTTACCGGCAACTTGTCAAATTACCCTCGTAAATTGGGAAGGAAATGGTCCGTTTACAACCTTGAAACATACAACAGTTTTCAACAGGTTTTGGGGTTGGGTGAGTAATTTGCATATGCATTTCAGGTTCACGTGTCTTAAGCAAACAAAGTAGGCTACAACTTCTGTATCTGCATATCCTTGCATTAATAGACACCAATAATGTTCTACTTCAACTTTTTGTCTTTATAACCCAGAGAAAAATTCTGGTTAACACCAAAATTAACCCCATCCACTTAAAAATTTAAGTAGGGTGACAAAACTATGTTTTTAAGAAAAACAACAGATTAGATATTTGACAATTGATCAGTTTTTATTGCCAAGATTATTAAATTAATATTGATATTTTAAGCATCTTGTGCAACAAGAGCATTAATTTAGAAGTAGCTCAGCTTTGAAGAAATGCGTTTAAGGTCAAAGGAATATTTTAATAATGTAATTTAATAATGAATATTTAACACTCATGGCAATTCATAACTATGTTTTGGTGATTTGGCACCATATTGGTGGATAATTCATATTAATCTGTATAATCTAATTTATACATTTTATTGTGATCTGCTTCACATGAATCGCATAATACAAATTAATACGAAATTGCCACCTTGTAAAATAGTTATGTTTTCTCATGAGATCTGGTTGGCATATTTAAAGACAACATGAATGGTATAAGTGGAGAGGCGTTCACATTCTATTGCGCATTTGATTGGATAAAGATCAGTGCATTGCAGGATGAGTCATCTGTAGTTTTGATCAGTTTTCCCTGTCTGTACATTTTGAATGCATATATCTAATTTTGGCCCTGTTTACACCTGGTATTAAGATGCGTTTTGGTCGATTGGTGGACGAGAGAGACACATACCCGTTTACACCTGGTATTTTAATCTTAAATTTTATCTTATAATTTTATTTTAAGACTCTAAAAGTCTCTTTTGTCCACTTTCAACCACTTCTGTCCTGATTTTTTCGAGGGGAGGGGCTATGAGCAGGTAAATGTTTTTTTTTTTTTCTCAGATTTTTCGATCTAATGGACAAAATAATCTTGCGCAATTTACATATGAACGCGCCCAGAGACGACGAAAAAACATACAGAGAGCAGCAGCTTTCATTTCTGCTCTGACAGACGTAAAACCAGCTAAACGCGGTGAGTGTGTGCTAGAAAGAAATCAGAGAGAACATTGTGCTTGGTACATTTTTTGTCTTCAAACCAAACTTAGGTCTTCAGCCAACAATGTTTAAATCCTGTCTGGATAGTGCACTTTCCATAATGTTTATGCATTAGGTCAGCAGGTGGAGAGTAAGCGGTCTTTAGCGGCTGTTCGTACACATTCAACCACATGAGCGTTTACACTACGAAAGCATTCTGTCAAATGCGTTTTCCACTACCTCTGGAAGTGGTCGAAAGTGTACAAGCTCAAAACGTTTTAGACCCTGTTTACACCTGTATTTAGCGTCGTTCACTTGTGATCCGATTGACCAAAATGTATCTTAATACCAGGTGGAAACAGGGCCTTTGTTACATTTCAGAAGAGCACTAGCATATAGATAGTGCCATAAAAAAGAAGCTCTGGTGACTACACATAGGGTCGTGACCTCAAGGTTGAGAACCTCTGTTCTAGCAGTCATCATGTCATCTTTTTTGCCACCGAACCTCTTATCTGTTATAAATCAATCTCAATCCACAGACGTCTAGAAAGCTTCTATTTTAGTTTTGTCAAGGCCAGTTAATGGCAGTTAACTGTGCTCAGGCTTTCCTTTGGCCAGCCAAACCCCCCCGCCTCATTTGCTCATTTGTCATTCACAGTAAATATTTTGTCAGGATGCTTTTTACAGATGGCTGTTTGTTTTACAGCGACAGCAGAGGTCAATAGAGATGGCTCCACGAGATGAACTGGCTCGCTCCCCCGAGACGTGCGTTCTCAGTGAGGCCCAGTGATAGATGAAGTGTGCGAGGGATCGGTTTGGGCCCGTGTTCAATCAAACTTCATGGCTTACATTGGGTGAGGCACGGGCATTTATGGGACCTGTTTTGTGTTCTATAGGTCGTGGAGCGTGGCATTTTTTTGTATTGTTGAGTGCTTACTGGCTATTAAAATGAAGATGATTGTTAATTTTGCATGTAGTATATTCAGTGTTAGTTTAGACTGAAATGAATGCCAGATCTGTTATTTTTCCAGGAGACCTTCTCATATCCATTTACACATTGTCTACATTTGTACATAAATTGAAAGCTGGTGTAAGTTTTTTAGTTTTAACAGAACTTGGATTCCATTTAATGAAAATGAATAGAGACCTCAGTTTAGTTTGTCCCCATTTAGTTTGTGTAGAAAAGAGCAGCTTCACGGGAAGTAACATATTGAATCAAATGGGAAATTGACTGAAATTTTATTTTCTTGTAAATATACTCCAGTAATTATGGAAACTTGTTTCCGCCACTTAAATAAAAAATAAAAAAGGTAAATGCGACTTTTTATCTCACAATTGCGAAAAAGTCAGAATTGCGAGATATAAACTCACAATTGCACATTATAAACTCGCAATTTCGAGAAATAGTTAGAATTACGAGTTATAAACTCACAATTGCGCGTTATAAACTCACAATTGCAAGAAATAAAGTCAGAATTGCGAGAAATAAACTCAATTACGAGAAATAGTCAATTGCGAGTTATAAACTCACAATTGCACATTATAAACTCACAATTGCACATTATAAACTCGCAATTGCAAGAAATAGTTAGAATTACGAGTTATAAACTCACAATTGCGCGTTTTAAACTCATAATTGCAAGAAATAAAGACAGAATTGCGAGAAAAAAACTCTCAATTACCAGAAATGAAGTCAATTGCGAGAAATAAACTCGCAATTGCACATTTTAAACTCGTAATTCTAACTATTTCTCGCAATTGCGAGTTTATAATGTGCAATTGCGAGAAATAGTTAGAATTACGAGTTATAAACTCACAATTGCACATTATAAATTCGCAATTGGACATTATAAACTCACAATTGCACATTATAAACTCGCAATTGCACATTATAAACTCACAATTGCACATTATAAACTCGCAATTGCACATTATAAACTCGCAATTGTGAGAAATAGTTAGAATTATGAGTTATAAACTCACAATTGCAAGAAATAAAGTCAGAATTGCGAGATATAAACTCATAATTCTGACTTTATTTCTCACAATTGTGAGTTGGGAACAAAAAGTTATTTTTTCTCGGAATTGTGAGATATAAACTCGCAATTGTGAGTTATAAAGTCCTATTCTAAAGGGGAAAAAAAATACTTTTTCTCAGAATTGCAGTTATATCTCACAATTCTGACTTTATAACTCACAATTGCATGTTGTTATAAAGGCAGAATTGCGAGATATAAACTCACAATTCTAAGAAAAAAGTCAATTGCGAGATTGATCACACAATTCTGACTTTATAACTCAAAATTGAGAGTTTATATCACGCAATTCTGAAAAGAAAAGTCAGAATTGCGAGATTTAAAAAAAAATCACAGTTACCTTTTTTATTTTTTATTCAGTGGCGGAAACAAGCTTCCATAAATAATCTTTATTTACAACTTGAAAAAAATATTTTTTTTTACAGTTGGACATTGCATACAGTGAACATGTAAATTACACTTTTCCTGCTTTAGAGCAGAATTTAATTCTGTTTACATCAATGAATTATTATTTTCCTGTTTATTACTGTGAAGCTGCTTTGAAACAATCTGTATTGTATGAAGCGCTATAGAAATAAAGGTGACTTGACTTGACTTGACATTCTGCCTAACCTCTCCTTTTGTGTTCCATGGAAGAAAGTAAGTCATGCAGATTCGAAAAACATGAGGGTAAGTAAATGATAACGGGTCATCTTTCCATATAATCTTTCTTTCATAAAAGTTTTCAAGGATTTTTGGACTATCGTGAGTATATCAACAGTAGTGAAAAGACAACAGCAAACATTCCCAGTATAAATGGCATAAATCAAATGAAGTAGTGAAGGTAATAAATAAAAAAATGTATCTTTTCATCAGAACGGTGTTTTGCTTACTGATTTGATTTATCGTCGTTATCTTTCTTTCTGTCTTGTACTCTACACACACACACACACACACACAAAAACTATCATGAAAGCCAAACACACAAGACCATTGAGGTGTTTCTTGGGCTCAAGCCACATACAGTGATGTCACTGTGCTTATTCTGAGTCTTTGCTCTTAATGTATGCTGACTTAAGCAGACAAGAACACACACACACACACACAACCACATACACACAACACGCAACTATACCATTTACTGCATAACTTGTAGCTATACGGCCTTCAGTTTAGTGGGAAGGCGGCCTTCTGAAATTGTTTTGAGAAGATTTGTGAAAATGAGTATGTTCAAGCTTTATGTCTTTGTACTAGACAGTTTTTTTTCAAGGTGGTCAGAGATAGCAGGGCTAATTATAACCCTTTTAACAGTAACTAAAATAGCTCTATCATGTAAATGTATATATTTCGTTTCTACTGGTCTAGAGGAGTTCATACAGGATCATTAAGTTTTTTTTAAAAATTGCTAACAAATCAGACCCCAAAAATTTTAAATAAAATTGTGACTATAAAACTGAAAATTACATAAGATATTTTTACTTAACTCGCTCAAATAATAATAATAACAATAAAAACCTTTATGCATGCATATACCAATATGAGTGCGTTAAATTATTACTCAGCATTTATTGAGCGTTACGTTTATCCTGCTCTTCCCTACAGATGAATAGTGATGTTACTCAAGGGCAGTACCATGGATTGTCCTTCCTGAGGATTTGAACCTACAATCTTTGAGTTACCAGCCCAGATCCATTACACCACCCCCACACAGTATTACTTTCTACAGCCTTGCATATTTAATGCACGTTTATGCTGTCTTACCAAATCAAGTGGCATTTGTTTCAGAGGTGCATGTATTCTGCTTGTTTCCCAGACGCTGAAGTTAATTCCTGGTTTAGACTAACCAAAGTGTTTAAAGCACATTCGTGGTGGCGAATTGTAGACCAGACAATCACGTAATGACCAAAAAAGATTCCTGGGAGGTTTTCTCCATTTACCATTTCTTTACTTAGACAATACACACTTCATTTAAAATGATAGTTCACCCAAAAATGAAAATTCTGTCATCATTTACTCATCGTTATTTTGTTTTCTTATGTAGGCTATTTGACTATTTTACGTCTGTGGAACACAAAAGGAGATGCACTATTTTTTTTTTTTTGTTCAAATTAAAATAATTAAAATAATGAGTCAATACGTCCTCAATCCTTTCAAAATGTGTTTGTCTTACCCTGATTCACTATGGTATTATGGCCTGGTTTCACAGACAAGGCTTAGACTAAGCCAGGATCAGGCCTTAGTTCAATTATGGCATTTAAATGTCTTTTATAAACATACCCTAGGGGGGAAAAAAACATTACTGGGGTGCATCCTGAGACAAAACAATGGCACTGACATATTTTAAGAAAAGTTGTGACTTAAGGTACGCCATTTCTGGGTCCAAGCCTTGACTCGTTTCACTTGAGAATGCCATCTCGACAGTCGTTTATGAGCGCTATTTATTCATATTAAACATTTAAAAAAGTTAAACATTTAAAATAGTCTACACAACAGTCTCCGTGCTCACAGCGTCACAGACATTAATATTTTAACGATTTATCAAAGATTAATCACTGTCTGGCCATCTGGGATTTTGGTATGGAGATATATTTTTTGGTAGTATGACACCACATCGTGTGTATATTAGCACCATTTGTTGTTTTCTTGTGGTATGCGTTTGGACCCGGAAGCGCTGCCACGTGACGTCAGACTTAACAACCATCTTCAGCTAGTCAGCTTGAGATCCTTTCCATCTAAACTGGCATTATCTGTTAAACCTAGTAGTGAATGTTTTATGAGCAATAGGATAACAGTATACAACCAAAAAGTCATGCAGAGCTGAAGCAAAAAAAAAAAAGAAGTTTTTCCAAAAAATGCTGCAGTTTAGTTTTTTTAACCACTAGGGGGCCAAAAGTTACATAGTGTACCTTTAAATAATTTTTTTAAAATGACGTAGTATAATTTCATAAAAGCAGTGGAAATGTCTATTATATATGTTTCTCTATTATTATATGCATAATTAAAGCTGGTAAATATGCTTAAGTTAAAATGTAAAATATTTCTGTAAAATATCAGTTGGATATGATAATATTTCAATTTTTCTTTCTTTTTTTAATTGCCCAGCAACAATTGAAAAAAAAAAAACATGTTACTGCAACTTTCTGTTATTCTGAAAAGAGGAATTATGCAATGTTTATACTGGATATTGTTACAGTGAGTGTGTTGCCAGGTGAAAAAAAGTACATTTCAATAATGTACTTAAAGTGCTCTATTTTCGTGCACTAAATTTTGTACTTAATATACTAAAAACTCTTCTTTAGTACTTCTTAAGATAATATTAAGAACATCTAAGTGTACTCAACTGTGCTATTTTGAGACACCATGAAATATGAACTAAAATGTGCTTTTAATATACTATCTCTGTATTTAAAAAATATATTTAATTACCACTTGTACACTATGGGTTCAAATGTACGATAAGTAGTATCTTTTAAATAAAAAATTTTTTTTTTAAATACAGAGATAATATATTAAAAGCACATTTTAGTTCATATTTCATTGTGTCTCAAAATAGCACAGTTGAGTACACTTAGATGTTCCTAAGATTATCTTAAGAAGTACTAAAGAAGAGTTTTTAGTATATTAAGTACAAAATTAGTGCACGAAAATAGAGCACTTTAAGTACATTACCTGGGTTGTGTTTTAAATAATTATTCAACATTTATTCTACATTACAATTTCCCAGTATATGTTTATGCTTTTATATATTAAGTTCATAATTAAAGCTGGTAAATGTGCTGCATTTGAAATGTTGTAAAGCATTTCTGTAAAAATATTACTTGGATATGCTAATATATCAAATTCTCTCTGTCGTTCTAATTCTTTTTTTCTTTTACCAGCAACACTTGAAAAAAAAATGTTACTGCACTTGAGAATCTCACGGCTCTAAACAGATTCTGAGTCCACATAACTACTCCAGTGGGAGTTGGACACGCTGTATGTTTAGTCTACTGTATTTCCAAAAACGACAACGAGACGACAAGCATGCAAACACTCACATACACATTTCATGCACAAATATAAATTGGATTAGTATGTTTCATTTACCAAGCCATTGACATTGTGCAAGGTGGTATTTGTGCATGTGTGATCAGTGCGTCTGGCTGTGCTGCATGTCTTTGTGTTCAGAGGTGTGTAATGATGACATCATCCTCCCCTGGCCGGCATTGTGGGGGTTATTTTGACAGTCTCCTGTGCTATTGTTGCTGCAACTGCCCACAGATTAGGGCATGTCTTCTACAGGCATGAACGTTAGGCACAAACAACCTCACATTAGAGCATTTACTTTTTTGGTTGATAATGCTATTATGTAATATTTAACATATCTAATACAGACACACATGATATACAGTGGTGCCGTGAGTCTGATGAAATTTGTTTTTAGTTATACCAGTTCAGAGATCCAAACCGAGTCGGGGTCTTTTCCTCCATTGTGAGGTCATGTTTGGCAGGGGTGGGCAGAGGTTCCCTGTCTTGTCTGCTGTGGGGGGGCCGCAGATGTGTCAGTCTCATGTATGAATCATAGTGATTTAGACGTGTCTTTTCAATCCCCCTGAGTGGCTCATTCAGTGAATTAAGAGCAAGGCGTTGAGACAATCAATTTTATCACAATGGGGCCCGTTCCAGGGTGACGTCATCGCCTATACTCACAGGAGTGAGTCGAAAGAGGGAAACTTTAGAATTTACCATGATAGCCATATTTTCAGTTAAAGTATATAGTTCATACTAAGACAGTGTGGAGCTCTACCTTTTTGACTTCAAGGCCTCTCTTATTTTGGTTATAAAAATAACCAAATTATAAGAAATATCTACTAGGGGCAGTCTTTGCCTAATGGATAGAGAGTCGGACTTGTAACCCAAAGGTCATGGGTTCGAGTCTCAGGTCCGGCAGGGATTGTCGGTGAGGGGAGTGAATGTGCAGCGCTCTCCCCACCCTCAATACCACGACTGAGGTGAGACCCTTGAGCAAGGCACCGTACCCCCAACTGCTCCCCGGGCGCCGCAGCAATGGCTGCCCACTGCTCCGGGTGTGTGTTCACGGTGTGTGTGTGTTCACTGCTGTGTGTGTGCACTTGGATGGGTTAAATGCAGAGCACAAATTCTGAGTATGGGTCACCATACTTGGCCACATGTCACTTCACTCACTATATTACCTTAGTCTGACACACATTAAAAACCTCCTCTATGGAGAGGTGTACTGTTATTGTTTTGCATGATCAGATATATATGTGTGTGTGTGTATGTATGTGTGTGTATCTGTATATACAGGGCTTGACATTAACTTAGCCTCAGCGTTTTCAGTGGCCACAATTTTGACACCGATACCATGGAGAAAAACTCCCATATATTAGGGCTGCACGATATATTGCGATTTATCACAAATTTTATCGCACGCGATTTGGCAAAGGCTGCGATTATTTTATGCGCAGCTTGTCAGAGCTGTACGGCTCTGTGATCAATAGTAAATGCTTCTCCATCTGAAAGCCAGAGGGCACTCTTGCGCAGAAACTCAAAACCTGCCCTGCCGTGGAAGAAGATAACACGCCGTCATTCCAGGAAATCCCATACTATCGCTGTAGCTGAATAAACAGAAGATTAAAACGCTTTGATTAATTAAACATTACTAATAAACACACAACTGCCTTATTCTGTGTAAGAAGCCGCCACATCTCACAGAAGGATGCTATGAAGTGAGTCTGGAGTAAAAACATGTTATTAAACGTTGTCTTTTGTTGGACAAGATGTTAAGAAATGCTTCTCATGTCTGGAAAGTTGTTTGACGCGTGTTGCTTTTTCAAATGTACATTATAAGCCACTCAAACTCGCCTTGCTTTCAGATGGATTAGCATTTGGAGCTATAGTTCATTGACAAGCTGCCCAATAAAAATATACTAACTGCCTTTGCGATTTCATAATCGCACAAAGAATCTCTTTTAAGCGCGATTTCAATGTTATTTTTTCATATTGTGTGATAAATTGTGCAGCCCTACCATATATATTTTTAATATTATCTCATAATTATCTCTCATGTACCTGCTGTCACTTTAAGACCTGATACACGGATCCATTATACTGTTACACATGAGTTTTCTTTCTCAACTGTTTACATTTACTTAACATAACTGACTGTGTTGTGTTTACGTGAATACTGGCCAAGACCGTCATTTTGTCATTATTTTGTGTGTATTTGACTGTTTAAGCGCAATAAGCAGAGAAAAAGAACTCAATTTAGTACTGAGAGGCGACTTTATGTGCGCGGGAATGAGTAAAATTATGCACAATATGCGTAATCCCACATCAAAATGCAAGCCCTGTAACACCAGCAAAATTCAGATATTTCAGATATTCCAGTATCGATATGTATCGAAGGATCAATATTTTTGACATTACATTGCACTTAATTTATTATTTCATATGCCTTTTTAAATGGCTACAATTGAAAAATGCATATATTATATATAAAATTCAACCCGCAAAGTGGCTAGTAGAAGTGACTGCTTTACACCCGCATTTGGCGGGTGTTAATGTCAAGCCCTGTGTGTATGTGTTTGTGTGTTTGTTTGTTTGTTTGTGTGTGTGTGTATACATAGATATACACAAAAGCTGTTTTTTATTCACAGTGTATCAGAGTTCCCATAAAACTATTAGGCAGCACAACTATTTTCATCATTGATAATAATAATAAGACGTTTCTTTAAAGGTGCCCTAGAAATGTTTTTTAAAAATGTAATATAAGTCTAAGGTGTCCCCTGAATGTGTCTGTGAAGTTTCAGCTCAAAATGCCCCATAGATTTTTTTTTTATTCATTTTTTTAACTGCCTATTTTGGGGCATAATTAGAAATGAGCGGATTCAGGGTGTGTGGCCCTTTAAATCTCGTGCTCCACGCCCACGGAGCTCGCGCTTGCCTTAAACAACATAAAAAAAGTTCAAACAGCTAATATAACCCTCAAAATGGATCTTTACAAAGTGTTCGTCATGCAGCATGTCTAATCGCGTAAGTACAGTGTTTATTTTGATGTTTACATTGATGCTGAATGAGTTTGAGGCTATGCTGCGTGGCTAAAGCTAACATTACACACTGTTGGAGAGATTTATAAAGAATGAAGTTGTGTTTATGCATTATACAGACTGCAAGTGTTTAAAAAATGAAAATAGCGACGGCTCTTGTCTCCGTGAATACAGTAAGAAACGATGGTAACTTTAACCACATTTAACAGTACATTAGCAACATGCTAACGAAACATTTAGAAAGACAATTTACAAATATCACTAAAAAATATCATGTTATCATGAATCATGTCAGTTATTATTGCTCCATCTGCCATTTTTTGCTATTGTCCTTGCTTGCTTACCTAGTCTGTTGATTCAGCTGTGCACATCCAGAAGTTCTGCCCTTGTCTAATGCCTTTCATAATGTTGGGAATATGGGCTGGCATATGCAAATATTGGGGGCGTACACCCCGACTGTTACGTAACAGTCGTTGTTATGTTGAGATTCGCCTGTTCTTCGGAGGTCGTTTAAACAAATGAGATTTATGTAAGAAGGAGGAAACAGTGGAGTTTGAGACTCACTGTATGTCTTTTCCATGTACTGAACTCTTGTTATTTAACTATGCCGAGGTAAATTCAATTTTTGAATCTAGGGCACCTTTAAGACCAAATCAGCATAATAGAATGGTTTTAAAAGGATTATGTGACACAGAATAATAAATTATATATTAAAATCGAAAACTGTTCTTTTAAATTAATAATATTTGAAAATATTACTGTTTTTACTGTATTTTTTCAGCAACATAAGAGACTTCTTTCAAAAACATTATTTTTTAACTTATGATAACCAAGGCTGCATTTATTTATCGTACTGACCCCAAACTTTTGATTTGCATATATAAATGTGGGTATAGCCTATATGTATACATTTTGTATGAGAAAGTGAGAAAAGGAAATGGGAAAATCAGCTCTTATTGGTGAGTATTCCTTTTGAATCCAGTCATCGTCTCATTCACACAGCTTTATTTAACACGGGTCTGGAAACCGTAATGTCAGTGAAACATCCCTCGCACAAGTTCTCAGAGTGTGTTATCACTCCACCCCTGCAAAGGTGAGATGGGAACCTTTGTGTAGGACTAACGGGAAGAATGTCTCGAGTAGTCTGGAAATACTTGGGATAGTTTCGCTGGCGCTGTTTCACTAGAGGATGGTGCCCAACCGGTTGCATTGTTTGGGATGACCTCAGTGGAATGTTATTAAGGAAATTATGTTTTATGTCGTTTAGGACATGGAAGATACCAGAGTTTGTAAGGTGTGTGTGTGGTTCCTGTGTGGAGTATTTAGACGGTTAGTCATAAATGCTGGCTAAGACCTCACAGAGAGAGACATAACAGTAGCATATTGAGTCGTTTCATGTCTGCATATTTGAGTGATAAACTACTTTCATCACGTTTCCATTCAGTGCAGCTGTGAATCAGACTGGGGTCTGTGAGGTAACGGGACCCTGCTAGACATCCAGGATTCTGGCAGACAAGGGCAGAGTCCGGTTCCTCAGCCCACGGAGAAAGCTCTTAGTCAGGCTTGGAAAAGCAAGGGGGACTCCCCACTTTTGGGAAACCACAACTGCAATTCCATTATCCCTGACTGCTGGTTTCTGAACTCTTTTAAGACCACAGAATCATGCCAAGCAGCAGGTCAGCGTAGGTCCAGATGTGGCCTTTCTTATACGGCAGAGATTGTGTTGATGCAGATGTGTTCAGTTGTGTTGTGGCATAGACTTTATTCTTTCTTAAGCTGTAAGCTGTATTAAAAGTGAAGGTAGAGGTTTAAAATCACTAATACATATCTAAAAAATGCTGGGTTAAAAACAACCTAAGTTGGGTTAAATATGGACAAATTCAGCAGTTGGGTTAAATGTTTGACCAACTTGCTGGGTAGTTTTATTTAACTCAACTATTGGCTTAAAATGAACCCAAAACAGGTTGGAAATTAAAAATCAGACACATAATTACTAGAGGCAACAAAAATAATTTAAAAGGTCAACATTTATTAATAAACAATTTAATAAATGTTTATTATTTAACTATTTATTAAACTTATTAATAAATGTTAATTTATTAAACAAATTAATTACAAAAATATCCAATCACTGGGTTTATCCATTTTTAACCCAACTTTGGTTATTTTGAGTGTATAGACAGACAAATTACATTGTTAGATGTTTTGCTATTTTCAATCTACTTTTTATAAAAATGGTTGTGTTGTTGAAAATTTTTAATGTTTAACATTTTATTATAATACACCACTGGTCGAAAGTAAAACTTTTTTATTTGAATATAAGTTTCAGCATCATTACTCCAGTCTTCAGTGTCACATGACATGATCGTTCTAATATGATGATTTGATGCTCAATTAAGAAATGCAACCTTTTGGAGTATAAAGTAACGTCTTTCAAAAACTTTTTTTTTAAAATCATAATTATTCCAAACTTTTGACCAATAGTGTATTTGCACTAGTCCTCTACACCTGAGAGACATGCCCCTGAAAATAAGAAACAATTGATTTGTAAGATGAGAAATCATGTTTATTTTCTAAAATCTCAATATTGCAAGGTTGACAAAACAGCCTCTTAAAGGGTACATAACAATTTCTGCCAATCTCATGTTAATCTTGAGTACCTATAGAGTAGTATAGGTCTTCATATCTCTGAAAAGTCTTTATTTTTTTCAGATTTATAAAAGACAGATAAGCTGTACCGAGTCTTTCCAAAAACAGCCAAGGTCCTGGAGGCGTGCTGTGGGCGAAGCTAAAGCTTTTGTGTAGCGATCGTCTGCAAGCTATCAATGGTCAGCTAAACAAATGTACTTAAACACACACAATGCACCATCGCATTATCCATGGATAACTTTTGAATCACTATAATGAATATAGCGTATAGTGAATGATGAATAATGCGTGAGCACAAATCTCTTAGCTCCACTTAACGCTGGGTTCTTTGGGAAGCAAGGTTATCTTTACCTCACAACCAAAAACACACTTCTTTAGTGACATTGTTGATTTTGTGGTCTGAAAACAAAGTGACAAATCTTTCTCAAGCAAGTCCTGTGCAGCGCTGCCGATGACTTCTGTAAAGCCGAACGAAGCACGTTGATGGGCGTGCTCTTGCTCTCTCGCTCTGGTTGATGTGTGTGCGCACACACTCTTCCGGGGGAAGTGCCCATACAAGGAATTCCACCATTTATTACGTAATACAGGGCCATACTTGAAAAAAACTCTCCGAAACATGTACGAAATCTGAAGAGTATTTTTGGCACAGAAATGCTCTGTCATACATCCAACTCGTGTTTTTGAAACTTTGGTCATGTTTAGCAAGAGAATCCAACTCTTTAACAGTGTAAATAAGTCAGAATGCATGAAATAGCACTAGACCCCCCCATTTAAACATCTACAAACTCTCAAGTCTCAGTTAAGCTCAAGTGCACAAAAAGGCCATAAGTAAACCAATATCCTTCAAAAAGGTATTGCCAATATAGTGGATAACTAGATGTAGTGCTTTCAGTGCCCTTAAATGGCAATATCACTTCTTTATAGCAGAAACAAACTGCTGCAGAAAAAGTTAGGTGTCATGCAAAATGTAATGTGTAATAATTGCATTACTCATCATCACAAATGTATATTGGAGTAAAAAGTACATTTACTTGTTCAAAAATGTAGTCAATTAGAGAGTAAAAGTTGTTAATATTTTTGATACTCAGTACAAGGTAGCCAATAAGATACTTAGGTACAGTAACTAATTACATTTATTTCAAATATTTTACACCGCTGGGTGTTTGCTAATTCAAGAATTACTACCATTGCTCATACAGAACACAATGTAACCAAACAGTTTTGATGATTATTGACTTCCATTGTATGGAAGGGGAAAAAACTGAAGACACTGAAAAACTGAGACTTTTCTCAAAAAATATCTTCTTTTTTGTTACACAGAAGTATGTAAATCATAAAAGTTTGATGACAGTTTTTTTTAGGTATGAATTCAACTTTGGCATGTAACAGATGATAAAACAGATATTGAAGGAGGAATCTGGTAAATGTCTGGGGACCAAAATATCATAGAGACTGGGGGTGGACTTTTTTTTAAACTTTGGCCATTAAACAACCACTTAGCAACCACATAGCAATGGGCAAAATATCACTCAGATCACCTTAGCAACCGCATTGCAATGCCCTAAGAACCACCCACTTTATCATAGCACAGTGTTTTGCATGGGCAAGCACAACTCATTTTATATAGTGCTTAACAATTCATTAATGTACATGAATAGAAATGTCCTGGAACTTTAATTCATATATTTTCTTTTTTATATAACTACGGATATATTTATAACGGTTTTCATGAAACTAATTATAAGGTGTTTTTTTAAATCTGAGTTTTGTCACATTTTTTAGCATAATTTCTGTAACCCTAGTCACCTTTGCTCAGATCTTTCTGTGTGCATTGCTTCAGGTTAATCCTTCACTTTTTTCACACAAACTCATTGTTACGATAAGAAACAACAATTTATGTACATCCGGTTGGTCTTTAAGACGTAAAAAGACTGTTTACATGCCATTTTCAGAGTTGGCTAAAAGAAACAAACAACACTCTTGGAATGATTTGCGTTGATAGCTCTGTTTAATGACAGCATCAGAGTCTCTCTGCTCTGTAATTTTTGCAGTGCGTGGTCCTCTCTGCGTCTCCCATGGGGCATTTGGGTCTGTTTGCTAGCACTCATAATTGCAGTGGTGAAAGAGAGAGAAAGAGAAAAAAAACTTGCAGCAACAGTAGACAAGAGAGATGTAGAAAAACAGTAATTAGAGTTAGAGAGAGAGCCAGTTCAAGTCATCGTGGACAACATCTTTGTCATATAGAAGATGTACAGGCGTATGTCTAGAGTACATGAGTCGAAGTCAAGCCTCAAACATTTGAATCCAGAGGAAAAATCCACACAAAAATCTAGTGACTGAAAAAGTCAGCAACTAAGGTCTTACTAAAAAGGCATAAATAAATCTTCTAATAGGTAGGCCACTAATACAGCTTTCCATAAAGTTACAGACGTTTGTGTGTGAAGCATTTGGAAGACTATAGATATCTGTACACTCTTAGAGCAAGTAAGGTTGACATGGAGCCGCTAAATATTGAAACTCTGGGGAATCACACTTTTTAAAGACCCCTTGTGGTCAAAATCAAGTTTTTAATGATGTTTGTATGTCTATGTGGTGTTATTAATATGCTTTAAGACAAACCATGTGCAATTTCATAACCATTTCTGAATATTTTCTCTTTAATACTGCAATGAACCAAAGACAGTCTCAAAAACGCGGTTTGAAATCGGCCTTGTTCTCTACGTCACAAATATGTTGTAACCAATCCTGTCAACGTGCCGGCGGCCTTTAGCATGTCATTAACTATGGTCTGAAGCAGGGAAGTCTCAAGAGAAGCCAGGTTATCCCGATATATTTTTCTGTTGATATGAAAAAACAGGTACATTTCGCAATATAGCGGGTGAATTATGTATCTGATGTTGGCTATATTACAATGTTATGATGAACTATATGCCTTTCTCCACTGACGTTCTGAGTTATTCAAAGCGTTTGTAAGGATACTGATTGTTAGAAGGCAGCTGTCTGACTCTGACATGGCAAACGGGAACATGGTTTGTGTAACATTAGCAACAGATTATTAGCTGTTTGATAGTCAAGCAAAAGGCTAATCATATTAATTACCGTTATGTGTCCGGCGTTGTAGAGAGCGATACATAAAATGCATTACCATTCTGATACATCAACTTGTAGACGAGCCTGAATAATTCACTCTTCCACTTATTCTGACTCAGTTTCTGGTTCAAACATGGCTGAATTAAACCAGTATTTCTACTTGCTATTGTGCAGCGTTTATAATAGTACAGTTGACCGAGTGGATCTCTGAGCTTGTGTGATTGAGTGGATCAATCTGCATATACTAAATGAAGCAATTACATTCAAGCTATTTTAAGGCATGAAGAATTTTTGACATGATTGACATGGAGCCGCTAAATATTGAAACTCTGGGGAATCACACTTTTTAAAGACCCACTGTGGTCAAAATCAAGTTTTTAATGATGTTTGTATGTCTATGTGGTGTTATTAATATGCTTTAAGACAAACCATGTGCAATTTCATAACCATTTCTGAATATTTTCTCCTTAATACTGCAATGAACCAAAGACGGTCTCAAAAACGCGGTTTGAAATCGGCCTTGTTCTCTACGTCACAAATATATTGTAACCAATCCCGTCAACGTGCCGGCGGCCTTTTTCCACAAAAAAACCCCACAAAACGTCATTTTGGTGATCAAAGATGAGTTTTAAGGGAAAAAAATGATTGACTACAGGGGGAATTTAAACAAACACAGAACAGAAGAGAGTCTGCTGGCAAAAAGAGAACGTGACAGTGTAATAAAACGAAAATCAACAAAGGCTTGTCTTTTCGGAGATGGAGAGAACTTGGGAATTGAAAAAGTGACCATGATGTAAATTGTGCTTTTATTACTCAACTGATGCACAAGGTATTTTATTGAACCGATAAATTGCCATATGTAGCTCTCTAACAGAGTTCATTGTGAAGCATTATTTATTGTGAAGGGTCGTTTCATTATGGTTGTTGTATCGCTGTGCTGGAATTTACTTCAAGGAAGTATTTGGTCTATAAATGGGTAAAGCTACAGTAACGTCTTCAGCTAGTCAGCTTGAGATCCTTTCCATCTAAACTGGTTATATCTCTTAAGCCTAGTTGTGAATGTTTAAGATTAATTACTCTCTCTTTGGCCAGAATATCGGTTATTAAAAAAATGCAACATTTGACCATATCAGACTGGTAATCATCATAACAACTTTTGTAATGTCATTAATTAAAAATATCAGTGTTTCCAATTAGTCAAAACAACAGCATAAAATATTGCACTTACATGCTCAGATGACATCATTTTTGGATTTCCATGTGTTCACAGGTGCCGCAAACAATATTCATCAGCACACCCACGCACAGCCCAAGCACAACCACAACAATGTTTTTGTATTGTTTTTTTTACCACACTAGAGGGCCAAAAGTTACGTAGTGTATCTTTAATTAAAAATAAACCCCATAATGGGAACCCTTAAGAGGTTCTAATATGAAGCACCTGACAGAACCCTTTAAGGTTCTATATAGAACCTTTTCATCTGACAGTGTAAGAATGAAGTTTTAAAAAAAAATCCACACCATTCCAAAACGTTCACTCTTGACATCACTGTTCTTAACTCATTGTATAATATTTTGAATGAAGTAATACACTGGTCTAGACTTGATTAACTTGATTCTAGTATTGCCTTTGATTAACAGTAGATGAGGTGCAAATTGGATGGAATGATATTGCAGGCTTAGACCATTTTTTGACCGTTATTGTTCTTCGTTTCGTTTACACATATCAGATGGAAATTGCTACCTGCTGCATCCATCCAGAAGAGCAGCTAACTGTGAAGACATGACTCATCTCCAATCTGCAGTCTGCAAGTCATAAGTGAATGCAATAATGTCTCAAAGAGTCTAACATTTGCCAAGTCAAATTCAAAATATCTCTGCTTGAACTCCCTAGAGAAAATATTTTTATATTATGTCATATTGATATAAACTACAGTTCATAAGTTTGGGATTTTCTTGAAGAAATTCTTTTATTCAGCAAGGATGCATCAAATTGATGCAGTGACAGTAGAAACTTTTATAATATTACAAAAGATTTCTATTTCAAATAAATGCCGTTCTTTAGAACTTTATATTCGTCAAAAAATTGAGAAAAAATTAATCAAGGTTTCCACAAAAATATTAAGCAGCACAATGTTTTCAATACTGATAAAAACAAGAAATGTTTCTTGAGCAGCAAATCAGCATATTAGAATCATTTCTGAAGGATCATGTGACACTGAAGACTGGAGTAATGATGCTGAAAATTCAGCTTTTACCATCACTTGATAAAATTACATTTAAAAATCCATGAAAATAGAAAATACTTATTTTAAATTGTAATATATTTCACAATATTTCTTTAAAAATGGTAAAAAAATTTTTTAAAGAAAATCTTACCACAAATGTATGAACGTTAGTGAGTGTATATAATCAATTTATTTGAAGTGCATTTTATAAAATGAAATGCATAAGCTAATATGATTTTTGGCAGTGATAATATACATTAAATAAATATATGAAATTAAATTTTAGAGATCTCATATGACAAGCCTGATATGTGAGACTCAGAACTGATGATATAAGAAACGTGTTTCTGATGTGTCAGCTGAAAGAACTGAAACAAAGTTGCTTCTTTGATTTCACCTTCTATAACAACATCATTCAGTCCTCTTGGTCTGGGGCCGTATTCACAAAACATCTTAAGGCTAAAAGTAGCTCCTAACTTGCCGATTAAGGAGAAACTCTTAAAAATAATGGGCGTGTCATTCCTAATTTTAGGAGTCCTAAATTTTTGCTCTAAGAGTATTTCACAAAGCATTTTAGTGCTAAAACTAGCTCCTAAGTCTGTGAAACGTTAGTCACTAAGACCAAATCACAAACAGTCCTAATCCACCCAAAGACACTGTACACCATTGAGGGAATAGCGATAGAGCCTTAGGTGCTGAACTTTTTCTTCATAAATGCAATATATATTTTGATTTATAGATTTGAATCTACGATGAGACGGCAAAAAAAAAAAGAAAGAAAGATATATATATATATATATATATTCCTCCTCTTGAGCTGATTAGAAAGACCGTTTGAATGTGTTTCTCCCAAACTTTGTTTATAAAACATAATTTGTCACTTGAATTCTGCATTCTCTGGAGATGCAGACATCCAAGAGGTGGACAATTAACTGTTTATACTAGTTTAATTAGTGACACTTAGCCTACATTTTAAAACCTTTATGGCAACAATATGGCAAAAGTTTATTTTGACTATGGCAACATTTTTATTAAAAATATTTATTTGAATAGGGCAACATTTGTATTTTAAAACCTTTATTTTAATGTGGAATCATGACTCATTCTACAATATTTCTATGATTAAATCACTGACTCCTCCCCATCAGCCAATCACTGTGTGTATAGTCCATAGCAACGAGGTCAACCCCGCCCTTACTCTTAGTGAAAGTGAAGTGACATGTGGCCAAGTATGGTGACCCATACTCGGAATTTGTGCTCTGCATTTAACCCATCCAAGTGCACACACACAGCAGTGAACACACACAGCAGTGAACACACACACACCGTGAACACACACCCGGAGCAGTGGGCAGCCATTGCTGCGGCGCCCGGGGAGCAGTTGGGGGTACGGTGTCCTTACAAGTCCGGCTCTCTATCCATTAGGCCACGACTGCCCCTGAAGTCTAGCTTAAGACTTCAGTCTATTCCTTAGTAAAAGTTTGTCTCAGCAGCTTTGTGAATAGGTTTTAAGAGAAAACTCTTAGCTAAAAACTTTTACTGCTATTTAGGAGAACTCTAAGTGGTAATATAAAATGTTTTGTGAATACGGCCCCTGATCTTAATCATTGTTAGAGAAACAAGACTGACTCCAGATCAGTCATAGTAAAATTACTGCCACAGCTTGGTGTGTTCGTGATGAGTATTTCAGATACTTTAAGATGGCCGCAAGATTTTAAAAAGGCCAATAAACTGAAATGTTTTAGTTAATTGTGTGGACAGGCTGGTATTTTGTAAAGGTGTTGTGGTGTAGCAGTTAAAGATCTGGGTTTGAACTCTGCAAGGGGCAATTCGTGAGCTGTTATCATTGTGCATGAGCAGGGCAGTAAACCCCAGGTAGCTCCTTTAATAAGTGTATACTGTACGTCGCTTTAGATAAAAGTGTCTGCTAAATGACTACTGACTTGACTGCTGCACTGTTTATGTCCTTATAAATACATTTCATATTCAAGCAAAGGCTTTACACTGTAAGTATTCTCTAAAAATGAACAATAATTTATTGCTGTGACACTTGAAAGGCGACTAAGTCTTACTGGAAATGCGAGGTGACTGTAAGAGTAGCCGTAATAGAGGTCAACCATGTGGTTCAGATTGGCTTAAATACCTCACAGATGATTAGTCTAAAATACTAGACATTCTTTGTCAAATTGTCCTGATGATTTCCTGGCTGCACAGTGTGAAGCGCGCCACAAACACGAGGCCACAGTGTTACAAATGCATTAGCACACCCCCTCGCCAAGGGCCCCAATCAGCATTCCTTCCTAAAAACACTCCATTCTTCCTGCCCATATTTGGGAGAGAGGGGTAGGGAATCCCTCACGATGACTCATTGAGTTTCTCCGACTGTAAGGGGAGTTCACTGGATGGAACGAACATGACTTGTTCAGTTGTGAATTGAAGCAATCTCCCTGCTAAGTCATAAAGAAGGGGCATTTTTGTGTGCATTTTTAAATGGTGACTGCTTGCTACGGCAAAACTTGTTTCTGTTGCTTTGCTGGCAGAATACAGCAGGGTTCAGTAAACGTCAAGTATATCTAGTAGGGATCTAGTATGTAAATGTAAGATTTATCTTTATAGTATAACTGCACTCTTTATTATATAATACTCTGTCACATATATCATTAAAAAATTTATCTATATATACTATACATAATGATTATGCCCCTTTTCACCAGATGTAATATAAGTCTCTGGTGTCCCCAGAATGTGTCTGTGAAGTTTCAGCTCAAAATACCCCACAGATCATTTATAATAACTTGTCAAATTTGCCCCTATTTGGGTGTGAGCAAAAACATGCCATTTTTGTGTGTGTCCCTTTAAATGCAAATGAGCTGCTGTTCCCAGCCCGCTTTCCAAAAGAAGGCGGAGCTTTAACAGTTCACGCTTCCGTTGCTCAACAACAAAGCTGGAGAATCTCACGCAGCCAAAATGAGGATTGTCGGTAATGGTGTTCAGTCTTACATTGTTCAAACCGGAGTCGTACACTGATGGAGAGACACAGGAAGAAGTTACAACTTTTAGAATGCATCTATTTATGAATTTATGAATGGTTAGTGGATAAATTTATGTAGTTGCTGTGGAGTTGATTCAACTCATCGATTAGCATGTGCCGCCAAGTTAATCTTTTGTGCAAAACCCGTATGGACACCCACTATACATAACGTACCTGTTTGCCAAACAGAGCCATACACGCCAGGCTAACGTTTATGATTGCTATCAAATGCTGTGAATAGTCTAATATATTTTCCAACATATCGCTCAGACAGAAACGCTCCTTTTTTAGCAATCAAGCTTGCCAGGGTCAACTTGCAGGCTATTTACGCTAATGAGACACTAAATAGTGTTGTGTGCTCGTCTCTGCAGCCAACGACAGAACAGTTAACATGCTTTGCTCGAACTTTTGCCATGGTGGTAGAACTGGTACACTGTTTTCATTTGCGAAAACAAAATGGCGGCACTGTGGGTGGAAATGTGCAGATTAAGGGCTGGTAATATTATAATAAGATCCTCTTCCTACGTCTCAAGGGAAGCAAAGTCTGAGCAGCCTGTTTTTTCACATGCTTGCAGAGAAAGGGTTACCTAAACAAAGTTACTGGGTTGTCCTTTTTCATGTTTTCTGGGTTGGTAGATGCACCGGGGAACCAATTATAGCACTTAAACACGGAAATATTTTAAAATGTAATTTATTCTTGTGATGGCAAAGCTGAATTTTCAGCATCATTACTCCAGTATTCAGTGTCACATGATCCTTCTAATATGCTGATTTGCTGCTCAAGAAACATTTCTTATTATTACAGTTTTGCTGCTTAAATTTTTTAAGAAACCAAGATATATTTTTTCCAGGATTCTTTGATGAATAGAAAGTTAAAAAGAACAGCATTTATTTGAAATGCATTTTTTTTTAAATTATAAATGTCACTTTTGATCAATTTAATGCATCCTTGCTGAATAAAAGTTTGTTTCTTTAAAAAAATCGCAAAAACATATTTTATATTACTAAAGTGCTGAAGTGTTTTTTCCCATACATGTAGAAATAAATGATGCATGGAAAACATTGCCAGCTTGATATTTAGTTTACAGTTGTCTGCATTAGTGCACAGTGTTCACTTCAGGAGCAAATATGTCTCCAAATGCTTTTGTTTGTGAACATGTTTATCAATAAGTAACATATTCTGTCCTTTCTGGTCCTAAAAAATAAATTCTACGACTGCAACAGAAGGTAGGTACAATCCTGAATACTCTTTTTTTCTCTCTCTCTCTCTCTCTCTCTCTCTGTCTCTCTCTCTCATTTTCCACACTTCACTTCTTCCACTGTTAACCATAGTGGATTCAAACACAAACAAACAAGCAACGCTAACGATTGCAATCACCACTAATTTGGAGGCCCAGCTCTCCACCCCCACTCACTTCTCCAGGACGCGCTCCATCCCAGAAACCCTAGGGGCTCCAGATGGGTGTAGTGGCTGTCGTGAAGGGGAGAAAAGGACAGAGGAGGTGGTTGGTGTTTCTGGAGAGAGTACAAATCTTTTCTCTCTTTTATTTGAAGTGAATTTTCATAGTAAAGATCTACTCTTTATGTTTTATAACAAAGGCTGGTTTTAAAATAGAGATCACATTTAAGATCAGCCTTAGGACCGGATCAATATTCAACCACAACAAAGCATTTCTCACATAACGACTCTCTTACTGTTTATCTAGATCTTTGAGTTTGCATTGTGTCATACTGCAAAGCACGAATCCTGACCTGAGACCAGTGTAAAATTGCCCCTGCCAAAAGCATAAACAGAGGACGGAGGAGGGCAATGGAGGGAGTGGCAGTAGTTGTCGTAATTGGTGTAAGTTTGGAGGGGTTGCAGCCAGGCCGCTGGGTTTTGAAAGAGTGTGCAAACGGAGCCCTGTCATTTACCAGACGCCCGTTGGGCTGGGCTGTGTGAACGCAACTCACAACTGTTCTCTAATTAACTCCTGCTCAGAGAGAGAGAGAGAGAGATGAAGCACTTCTCTGCCAAAGCTGACTAAATGCAGGAGAAAAGAAAAACACTCAGTTTGGCTGCAGTTCGTTTGATTCAGCAAAGTTCACAGTGAAAGTCAGTGCATGCATTGTCGGGTTCAGATTGTTTTTAGTGGTTCCCAGTTTGAAATGTAATTCTTATTCGGTTCTCACATAAGTGCAACAGTGCTTGAACTTTAAACAAACAAAGAATCACAGCATATTCCAGCATTTCCGGCCCCAAAGAGCTGAAAGAGCGACCGGTAACACTTTATTTTGCAGTGTCCTTACATGTACTTACTATAGTAATAACAGTAAATAATGCATAATTATATGTAACTAACCCTAAACCAAACCCTAATCCTAACCCTAACCCTATAGTAAGTACATGTTGTTAATTAAAGCCACGTTTCCACCTAAATTGCCTGGAACAATTTGTTCCAGGATTTTATTTTATTTAAAAAAAATTTTTGCATTTCCATTGCGGTCTAAAGTACTGTGAAGATTAGGCAAATTAGTCCGGTGATGTAGGACTGCATGCGACTTTCCAGTTCCCGCTGGATTTTGTCCTCTGCATATAAGCTTAAAAAAGCCTGAACCTCGTCGTCTGTCCATCTGTTGAATTTTTTGTTGATTCGAATAGCAAACAACTCTTAATGCACGCACCGCAACAGACTTTTAAAAATGGTGGTTGAAATAAAATGCTGCGTGGAGTCAACCAATCAAAATGCTGCACTGTAAACCCCAATAAGTTGCCAAAACTCAAAAAAATTTAGGCAATCAGTCCAGCAATATAAAGCATTTAACATTGCTCTCAAATGAAGCTGCATGCACAAGTTGTCACCATGATGGTAACTCTCAAAAAACCCACATTAACAGAAACTCTTCTAAATTAGCATAACAAAACATTAATAACAAAAAAAAAAAACACATAAAAAAAAACATTATATAACACTTAATTTTAGCATTTACTCTCCCTTTCGAGTGCCATAGGCAAAGCATGCAGGGAAATAGAAATCCCAGCCTAGTTTAAGTTAAACTTAAGTTGGTCTAAATTAAAAGAAATAAATTAATAAAACTCAAAACAATGAAACGGTTCAGTTTACTTAAAATATATCAGTTCTGTGAACTTGAAAGAAAAAGAAAGTGCTAAATACTCATAATTTGGCTGAACTAATTTGTTTAATTTAAGTTTGTCCTATCAAACCAATTAATTATTTTGAGCGTTTGGTTGTGTTCACTCACACTGTAAACCTATCAGCATCTTCAGCGCCCAAGTCCCAACCCCTGAAAGTTCCTGAACTTCGAAAAAGTACTACGTCGGGAGCAGGGACTTTCTGAGGGGTTATTTCATTTAGACCCTGGTCCCTGTAGAAACACATCGATTACCACCCCAAAGTCTCTAGTTCTGGGGAAAGTTCCTGGTGGAAACACGGCATAATATTACATTTATAATATTATTATTACTACACAATGCTATTGTCACAGACACGTCAGGCTCCACCATGCACCAATCACAACGCACTCAATCACCGGAGTACTGATCACCGCCACCTGCACCTCATTACCACTTTCATCAACACCACCATAAAGAGCACTCACACCCAACACTCACTGTCCGGTCTCGTTAAGCTATACTCACATGTATACTTACCTCAAGGACTCCTCGCTCGCTACCTACCTGTCTCCTGTTAATCCCGATCTCCCAGTGTGTTCCTCATCTGTGTGTGTGTGCTCCCTCGTCTCCAACGTTCTCCAGCTCCATTCCGTTCCAAGACTCTCTCATCTGCAATCACAAAAAGGACCGTAACTATCACCAGCCATTACCATTGTTCATCTGCTCTATCCTGCTTGCCTTATCTGCTCACTGGTTTAAATAAAGACTGCTTACCTGTTTACATCTGTGTTCGACCCCTCTGTATTATAACAGAAGACCGGACCAATACCGTGAAACCAGCATGAGCCAACAGGATCCATTTCAAGCACTTTTGGATGCGCTACGCCGCACTCTCACCATCAATCCACCAACGCCATCCACAAGCACCTCTCCCTCACCGGCACCTGCAGTCACTTCCGTCAACACAGTCCCATCTTCTTCTGTTTACGCCAGTCCCATGGCCACACCAGCGCCCTATGCCGGATCGGCGGAGGACTGCAGCGGGTTGCTGCTGCAGTGTGAACTGGTCCTGGAGATGCAGCTGCACCTGTACCCTAACGATACAGCCAAAATAGCGTTCCTCATCTCTCAACTTCGCGGCAAAGCACTAAAATGGGCTGATTCCATCTGGTCTCAACATGGCGCGATCACGCAGTCATACTCATCCTTCACTTCTCATTTCCGGGAGGTTTTCGGGAAACCCATCACTGACTCGTCTGCTGGTGAGAAATTGTACAATTTAAAACAAGGTTCCATGTCTATCTATGATTATGCTTTGCAATTCAGAACGCTGGCTGCCGTAAGTGGATGGAATGAACAAGCTTTGATCACAACTTACCGCCAAGGGCTGGAGCCTCGGGTGCGGCTGCATCTCGCTGCATACGAGGATAACATCGGCCTAGAAAAGTTTATCCAGCTCTCCATACGCTGCGCCACCCGTATGCAAGCGTGTCTCCAGGAACACCAGGGCCAGTCGTTCTCCACCTCACTCCTCTGCCGGTCCGAACCCGTCAGCTCCCCAGAACCAGCCAACGAACCAATGGAGGTTGAAAACTCTCGTCTCACTCCCACTGAACGACATCGTCGGCTGACCCTGAACCTCTGCCTATACTGCGGTACGCCGGGGCATGTCATCTCCGCATGCCCCACGCGACCACCTCGTCCCATGGTGAGTGCCATTCTTCCTTCCACTCCTAAAATGAAACCACTCACCACTGTTGTGAATCTTACTGCTGCTGCTACTTCACTTACAGTTGTGGCGCTCCTCGACTCAGGGTCAGCCGGCAACTTCATCTCCGGCTCCCTCTGTCGGCAACTCCGCCTCAAGACAGCTCCGTCTCCGACTATCTACCAGATCAGCTCCATAACTTGAAAACCACTAAGCCGTAAGCATGTCCGCCGGATGGTAGGACCCCTTCAACTGCAAGTCGGACTTCTGCACACGGAAGGTATTCATCTGCTGGTTCTGGAGGACTCCACCGCTGACGTGGTATTAGGGCGACCCTGGTTGGAGCAGCACAACCCGACCATCTCCTGGAAATCCGGCGAAATCCTGAAGTGGGGCGAGGCTTGTTTCTCCAACTACATTTCTAGACTTCCCATTCCACGAGCTCCTTCCAACAAACCCCCAGTCTGCACCACCTCCATTGAAAGTCCAGTTGAGAAACCCTCCATCGACATCCCCGAGTGCTACGCCCCCTTCAGCGATGTCTTCTGCCCCCAGAGAGCCTCTCAGCTGCCTCCACACCGGCCATGGGACTGTGCCATCAATCTGCTTCCGGGTGAACCAGTGCCAAGAGGTTAAGATTTATCCTCTGTCCATCCCGGAGGAGAAGGCCATGGAGGAGTACATCAAGGAGGCCCTCGATCAAGGATATATCCGCTCATCAACGTCCCCTGCTGCATCCAGCTTTTTCTTCGTGGCCAAGAAGGACGGAGGCTTGAGGCCCGGTATAGATTACCGCTCCCTCAATAAGATCACTATACAGTTCCGTTATCCCCTTCCTCTCGTCCCAGCGGCCTTGGAACATCTCCGTGGTGCCACTGTGTTCACGAAGCTGGACCTCCGCAGCGCGTAAAACCTCATCCGGATACGTGAGGGGGACGAGTGGAAGACCGCCTTCATCACACCCACCGGCCACTACGAGTACCTCGTCATGCCGTATGGCCTGGTCAACGCCCCCTCCGTATTCCAGGATTTTATCCATGAGGTGCTCCGGGAGTTCCTCAACCGATTCGTACTGGTGTACATCGATGATATCCTCATATACTCCCGGAGCCTGGCCGAACATCGCCACCACATTGCGGAGGTCCTCACCCGTCTTCGGCAGTTTCATCTCTTCCTAAAAGCTGAGAAGTGTTCATTCCATCAACCATCTGTACACTTTCTTGGCTACATCATCGACCACAGTGGCATCCGGATGGACGAGAGGAAGGTGGAATCCATCTCCAACTGGCCAGAACCTACCACCATAAAAGAACTTCAAAGATTCCTGGGATTTGCTAACTTTTACCGCCGCTTCATCAAGAGTTACAGCTCCATCACTCATCCTCTCACAAGCCTCCTACGCCATCAGCCCAAGTCTCTGTCCTGGTCACCAGCTGCCACCAATGCGTTTAACCTGCTTAAGGAAGCCTTCACCACCGCTCCCCTCCTCGTCCACCCCGATCCAGAGCTGCCCTTCATCGTGGAGGTGGACGCCTCCACCACCGGAGTGGGAGCGGTGCTGTCACAGCAGCAGGGGACCCCAAGCAAACTCCATCCATGTGCCTTCTTCTCCCGCAAGCTCAACTCGGCGGAAGTCAACTACAACATCGGTGACAGGGAGCTTCTAGCGGTGAAGCTAGCCCTTGAAGAATGGAGGCATTGGTTGGAGGGAGCCAAACACCCTTTCCTGGTGTTAACGGATCACAAGAACCTCGAATATCTCCGTGCTGCCAAGAGACTTAACCCCAGACAAGCCCGCTGGTCCATGTTTTTCTCTCGCTTTCATTTCACCATATCCTTCCGTCCTGGATCAAAAAATGTGAAAGCGGATGCTCTCTCCCGTCTCCATGCTCCTGAAGAAAGAACAGAAGAACCCGAGCCGATCATCCCAAGTTCCCTCATAGTGAGCCCCATCACATGGTCAGAGGAGACCATTCCCTCCTCCAATGCCTCCACGAATCCTCCGCCGGGTTGTCCACCCGGCTTGCTTTTTATCACCCGGTCACGACGCAGTCCTACCATCCACTCCGCTCACACGTCACCTGGCACTGGTCACCCGGGGGTCAATGGAACCCTCTCGTTGCTAAAACAACGCTTCTGGTGGCCAAACATGGCAGTTGATGTCAGAAGGTACGTGCAGGGCTGCAGGGAGTGCGCCATCTCCAAAAGTCCACGCCATCTTCCAGCCGGCAAGCTCCTTCCTCTGCCCGTTCCTGATCGACCTTGGTCACACCTAGGGGTAGACTTCATCACTGACCTTCCAGCGTCCGATGGATTCACCTGCATTCTGGTTATCATCGACCGCTTCTCCAAGTCATGTCGACTAATCCCTCTGAAAGGACTAACCACTGCCATAGAAACGGCCGAACTATTATTCAACCATGTGTTCCGGTACTTCGGAATTCCTGAAGATTTTGTTTCCGATAGAGGACCACAATTCATTTCCCGTGTCTGGAAGGCCTTCCACTCTCTCCTAGGTGTGGCCGTCAGCCTAACATCCGGATACCACCCACAGTCGAACGGGCAAACGGAAAGGAAAATCCAGGAGATCGGCCGCTTCCTCCGTACCTTCTGTCATGACCACCAGAACTCTTGGAACCAGTACTTGTGTTGGGCCGAGTACGCACAGAACTCCTTACGACAACCAACTACTGGACTCACTCCATTCCAGTGCGTACTCGGATACCAACCCCCACTGTTCCCCTGGGATGGGGAACCCTCCAACGTACCAGCTGTGGATTACTGGTTCCGAGAGAGCGAGAGGGTCTGGGACTCAGCACACCACCAGCTGCAACGAGCCCTGCGCAGACGCAGACTGACGGCCGACCTTCACCGTTCCGACACCCCAGTCTACCAGCCCGGACAGGAGAACTGGCTGTCAACCAGGGACATCAGGCTGCGTCTGCCCTGCAGGAAGCTGAGTCCCTGGTTCATTGGCCCATTCAAGATCATTAAGCAGATCAACCCGGTCACCTATCAGCTCCAACTCCCACCAGGTTACCGCATTCACCCCACTTTCCACGTCTCCCTACTTAAACCTCACCACCCTTCTATCTCCTCTTCCACAGGGCCTGACGTGGCAGCCGCCGAACCCCCCCTTCCACTCATCCTGGACGACGGCACAGCATACGAGGTACATGAGATCTTGGACTCCCGACGCCGTGGTGGTCTACTAGAATACCTCGTAGACTGGGAAGGCTATGGCCCTGAAGAGCGTTCCTGGGTTCCAAGAAACGACATCCTCGACCCCAACCTACTCCAAGACTTTCACAGTAACCACCCTGACAGACCTGCCCCGCGTGGAAGAGGACGACCACCACGACGTCGGGGTCCTCGGCCCTCAGGAGCGGGCCGTGGAGGGGGGGGTACTGTCACAGACACGTCAGGCTCCACCATGCACCAATCACAACGCACTCAATCACCGGAGTACTGATCACCGCCACCTGCACCTCATTACCACTTTCATCAACACCACCATAAAGAGCACTCACACCCAACACTCACTGTCCGGTCTCGTTAAGCTATACTCACATGTATACTTACCTCAAGGACTCCTCGCTCGCTACCTACCTGTCTCCTGTTAATCCCGATCTCCAAGTGTGTTCCTCATCTGTGTGTGAGTGCTCCCTCGTCTCCAACGTTCTCCAGCTCCATTCCATTCCAAGACTCTCTCATCTGCAATCACAAAAAGGACCGTAACTATCACCAGCCATTACCATTGTTCATCTGCTCTATCCTGCTTGCCTTATCTGCTCACTGGTTTAAATAAAGACTGCTTACCTGTTTACATCTGTGCTCGACCCCTCTGTATCATAACAGCTATAGACTAACCCCTAACCCTTATCTACACCCTGACCTTAAAGGGATAGTCCACCCAAACAGTTTTGTTTCCCATTGACCATACAGTAGAAGTCAATGGGAACCAAAACTGTTTGGTTACCATCATTCTTCAAAATATCTTCTTTTATGTAAAAAGTCATACAGGTTTAGAAAGACATGAGGGTGAGCACAACACTACTCATTGGAAAAGTAGCTTGTTAAGGGGAAAGTGGGTTCTAATAACAATGAAAATTCTGTCATTATTTACTGTCATGTCTCGTCATTCCAAATTCCAAATTGTATGACTTTTTTTCCCTATATTTTTGAAGTATGTTGGTAACTGAACAGTTTCTGTTCCCATTGAATGTTCCGATCAAAAAAGGTTTGGATTTTTTCTTTTTTGAGTCAACTTTACTATTCTCATTGTAATTTTTGTTCATACAACTGAAGTCAATGGAACCCAAAACTATTTGGTTACCAACATTCTTTAAAATGTGTGTTCCACATAAGAAAGTCACACAGTTTTAGAACAACATGAGGGTGAGTAAATAATGACAGAATTTTCATTTTTGAGTAAACTGTCCCTAGTTATATGCTAGGGACAGAGTGCTAACCAAGAGTGAGGCTGAATAATTTTTAGTCAGTTTTTCACAGCCCCCTGGGATCTGGTAGGAATCAGTTTAAGTCTTTTCTTTCACACATGCACACTCTTCAGAGTGATGTCATTCCTGCTGGGCTTTTCAGCAACTCCCCTGGCCCATGTTAGGCTCAGGATCAAGCTGGCCAGTGTCAAGCTTTCGTCAAACGTACACGATATGCATTAACTACATCAATGAGGCTAAAAGCTGTTGAAGTCAAGCTCTGTTCACCAGACAAATGAATCAATCCAGTTCATCTGACAGACACGGGCCTCTCTTTAAGAACTATTGTGGGACAGAGTGACAAGAAAACGCTTTGTGTTTGATTGACACAAGGCTCGCTGGCCTCACAATGAATGGAGAGGTCAGAGGTCAAACTCAGGCCTCCATCTATAGCCACTTGCAAACGAGATGAGCTCTGTTGGGGAACACTGTCACCACGATTTTAGCATAGCGAAGAATGACCGCCTTTGTTCTGACACCGAGAGAAAGACAGAAAACGCTGCATCTTTTTGGGGCATAAGAAGCCCTTAGTGTTCCTGTTCGAGCGCTATCCCTACTTCCATCTTTCTCACTTTCTTTCTTATCACTTCTTGTTAACAAGTGCAAACATTTTCATATCAGAGCTTCTGTATGGATTAGCATTAGCATTGTAGCTCAGAAACAGTCTAAATGAGAGAGATTGTCTTACAAGTGTCTGTGTAAAGGATACATCGTTTATGATGTGTGTGTGTGTGTGTGTGTGTGTGTGTGTGTATTTTTTATGAATGTTTTCAACCTAGTCATAAGTAGGGGAAAAATTGCCTTCAGAGGAAATGTTGACTAAATCTGTCAAAGTGAAAAAAAGTTTTTGTTTGTTTTTAATTAAAAAATTTCTTAAAAAACTCCTTCTTTTACTTATTAGGGTTTGGGTTGGAACTAATCATAATTAGCTTTATTTAAAAACAATATACACTACCATTGAAACGTTTGGGGTCTGTAAGATTTTTTAGAATGTTTTTGAAAGAAGTCTCTTATGCTCACCAAGGCTTCATTTTATTACAGTGATATTGTGAAATATTACAATTTTAAATACAGTAACTGTTATTACTCCAGACTTCAGTGTCACATGATCCTTCAGAAATGATTCTAATATGATGATTTGCTGCTCAAACATTTCTTATTATTATCAATGTCAAAAACAGTTGTGCTGCTTAAAGGATTAGTTCACTTTTTAAATGAAAATTACCCCAAGCTTTACTCACCCTCAAGCCATATAGGTGTATATGACTTTCTTCTTTCTGATGAACACAGTCGGAGATATTTGAATAAATATCCTGACGCATCTGAGCTTTATAATGGCAGTGAGCGGGATCAATGAGTTTGAGCTGAAGAAAGTGTCTCCATCCACATCCATCCATCATAAACATACTCCACACGGCTCCGGGGGGTACTCATGTTTGTCCCACTCACTGCCATTATAAAGCTAGGATGCATCAGGATATTTATTAAAATATCTCTGATTGTGTTCATCAGAAAGAAGAAATTCATATACACCTCGGATGGCTTGAGGGTGAGTAAAGATTGGGCTAATTTTTATTTGAAAGTGAACTAATCCTTTAATTTTTGTGTGGAAACCATGATATTTTTTGATTGTTTGATAAATAGAAAGTTCAAAATAACAGCATTTTTTAGAATATATTTTTTCTGTAATAATTTAAACGTTTTTATTGTCACTTTTGAACCATTCAAGGCATAAAAGTATTTATTTCTTTTAAAATAAAATCTTGCTGACCCCAACTTTCTGAACAGTATTGTAAGTCTACACATGTGATTGTAATGGTGTTTGTGTGAACTTCTACAATGACAAAACTAAGAATGAAAAGAGGGATTTTCCAAAGAAATTATAATGGAAAAAAAATCTATAGTCCATCCTTTATTATATTTCCACAGATGTCTCATTTTGGCATTTCCATCCACAGGCGAGACCAAAGCATTCCAGCAGAAATTCCCTGAACTCTTCAAAGCCTTGACCGTAACTCTGTGGTCAGAGTCATTTATACCTTGAAGAGCTTAAATGTTTTTGGAGCACCACATATTAATGATAAATGCTTTAGTTTACAAGCTGCTTGTGTTACTGAACTTCAAAGCAGTCTGGATTACGTTCTCCTCCTCACTCCGTTTTCCTTCCCTCCCCTCGACTTCCCTCTCTCTCTTCCCCTCTCCCCCTCCCTGCTGGAATTCTGTGTAATTAGCATGCCGTTAATGGTCCGTGCGATTAGAGCCTTTTAGATAGTGAGGTTTTACACATTGGCCCAATCTAATCACTAACAGGCGTGTGAAGTCATTCATTTGAACCATGTGCAGAAGTTGTGGAGACTGAGAGAGAAGGTCAGATACGGTTTAGTAAAGTGTAGACATGGTTGTCCTGGTTTTCAGACAACATGGTATTTTTCACAGGAGAATCACAATGGAAGATGGAATTTAAGTATTTTCTATGAAAAATCTTGGACTCTTTCTTAAATTGAAAGAACAGTAACATAGTTCATTAGGATTTATATATATAGAGAGAGAGAGAGAGAGAGAATTTAAAAACATTTTCCCTAAAAGTTTGAGTTATAATATTTTGAAAGTGCGGGATTATAAACACAACAGGGCTGTGAAAGCAGACTAGTGAATAGATGAGTTTACCTGTCCGGCTGATGGCGTTTAATGTCCCTTAAAACCTCTGTTGTCCCTTGTTAGCAACCACCTTAAAAGCTTTTTAAAATCATAAGTGAATATTACTGATGTATTTTCTATCGTATAATAAAACATGCAAAGCTTGTGTTCACCACAGACCTTATTTCATGCTCTTAACCAAAAACCCATTAATAAAACCTCATTGACTTCAGGATGATGGAACCGGAAGTGCTAAAATGCTAAATTAGTTTCTGGGTTTCGGCCTACAAAAATACGTCATCCCTGCAACACTCTCTCTCTCTCCCTGTAATTTATATATATATATAGATTTGCAATAGTAATATATATATAATTTTGCTGCAATAGTGTCAATATTTGAATGCATACAGATCACATACATGTGACATTTGCATTTTTGGCATTTTTCGAGCAGCTTTGCTTTAATTTACATTCATTTTTGATAACAGATTTTGTATTGGTTCTTTTGACTCAGGGTGACAGATGCTGTAGAATCAGGAGTCCTGGCAGCGATACATCTCCCTTTCTTCCTCTCACTGTATCTCTCTCTCTGTCTCCCTCTCTTTTTCCCTTTTCCCCCCGTCAGTCCAAAACCTCCTGCTCCCCTGCTTGGCCCAATCTGGAGAGAGTTAGTGCCATCCCAATGGACCGGGTCAAGCAGCTCTTTTGTGCTGATCTAGGATCAGCTGCGTTTATCCCAATCCTCACCTTATATACTCTAAGAGAGGCCACAAGACTGATCACAAAACGGTTTCAAGCAAACCCTCAAATCTCCGTCATGGATCAGCCGTTGTTCACAGTGTCTCAGTGTCACACTGAGAAGGACAAAACAGACTCTAGTTTTTATTGCTTTATACTCAGTGTACTGGTTGATTTGGTAACTTAAGGGAATAGTTCACCCAAAATGAAAAATCTGTTATCATTTACTCTCATAATTGACTTTTATGTGAGTAAGCTATGGTTTCTTGGAACACAAAAGGAGACATTAAGCAAAATGTTCACACTGCTCTTTCCTATACAATGAAAGTCAATGGACACGGAAGCTCCAAACATAAATAATAATCTATATGATTCAAGCACTATTTTCGAAAGTCTTGTGAAGCCATACAATATAACTTTATGTGAGAAACAGATATTTATTTTTATTTTTTATCTCAGAAGAGATACCAATAATAATGGCAAAAATTTCTCACACAAAGCTACTGCATGGCTTCAGTAACACATGTTGTATGAACTGCTTTTGTTGTACTTTTTATTGTTGTTGGTTTTTTGGGTTTTTTGGGTTTTTTTTGGGGGGGGGGCTATTTTTGGAGTTTTACACCAGCCCCATTGGGTTTCACTGCAGAAAAGAGAGACTAGACAAAATTTAAAGCGACAGTTCACCCAAAAATAAAAAAATTCTGTCATCATTTACTCACCTTCATGTCGTTGTTGTTAACTCTCTTTCTTCTGTGAAACAGATTTGTTTTTTTTGTTTTTTTTTTGGTCCATACAATGGAAGTCACTGGTAACCAAAATTTTTTCTTTTGTGTTCCACAGAAGGTTTGGAATTTCTCTTTTTGGGGTCAACTTTATTATATATATACATAAACATACAACACAGTTTCATAAACTGGAAAGGTTTAAAAAACAAATGCCTCTATTTTAACAAATCTCATGATGACTAACAATTACGCTTCAAATGATACAGTACAGATGATAATCTTCTTTAAATTTGTCTGTATCATTGCATTTTTCATTTTTCATTTTTCATTGATGGTGTAATAGGAAAATGTGACTGACAGCAGATACTTCAATGTCCACAGGTTTTGTCTGTTTATGCAAAACTGAGGAAATGGTTAGCGAGAGACAGTACAACCCCTCCCTGTGTGTGTATGTGTGTGTGTGTGTTGACTGTTGGTCCGTATGGCAGAAGAGTGGCACTGAGAAATGTAATTAAACCAACCCACCCCCTCCTCATCACTATCTCTATATCTATGTATCCTTCTTGCTCTCTCTTTCTCCTAATGTCCAGTGTCTCTCAGTGTCTTCCCACTCTCCTGTCCTCCTTTATTAATTTGGCATACTGGCCTCATTGTCCTATCATTAGTTGTTTCTGATCGAACCTGGGGTTTAGGGACTTTTAAAATCCTTTGGGATAGTTTATCTAAAAATGAAAATTCCACCATCATTTACTCACCCTCATGAGCTTTTCACACTAGTTAACCCTGGGTTATTCTAAACCCCGGGTAAACAGAATCCTGGGTTATCTTGCTTCATGTTTCACACTGCTCATAATTTACCCGGGGTTAACAATTAATCCTGGGTATTCATAAACTGACGTTTCACATTGTACATTCCTAAACCCTGGGTTAATGTTCTTTGCATATTTGCGGTGTCAGTGTCATTGATAAACACAGCACACGACCTGTTTACATAGCTCTAGCATTGTGCATCCTTGTATTCCCGACTGTACTATCGAGTTTACACTGAATTGACAATCAAATCAGTGTAATTCATGCAAGTTGTTGCGTTTTCTGTCAGCATTTGACATTTTTCCTCTCAAACTCTAAATTTACTGTTTATATACAATGCTCAGTGTTTCCGTGACTGAATATGCGTATGCGATTGGTCGTCTTTTGCTAAGCGTCTAACTGTAACATTCTAACACTGCATAGTTTCTGTATTTGGCACCACAATGCGAGGTTAACACTGCAAAAGCGGTGCTAACCGTGCTCCAGAGCAGGGTTTCATAACCCCGGGTAAAAAGCGGTGCTAACCCCGCTTCTAAATTACGAGTGTGAAGCGTTTCTTTACCCGGGGTTAAAAGCAGTGTTTAGAACAACAATCTTACTCACCCTCATTTACTCATTTACTTACCCTGATGTTGTTCCAAAGATATTTTGAAAATTGTTTTAGACCCCATTGACTTTCATTATATAGACAGAAAACATCTGAAACATTCTTCAAAATATCTTCTTTTGTGTTTTACTCACCCCCATATTGTTCCAAAGATATTCTGAAGTATGTTTTCTTTTTTATGTTCATACAGTGAAAGTAACTGGAGTCCATTGTTGTTTTGGACCCCATTGATTTTTGTTATATAGACCGAAAACAGTTGAAACAGTCTTTAAAATATCTTCTTTTCTGTTTCGCCAAAGAAAGAGAGTCATAGACTTACAATGAGGGATACACAGGACCTGTATCTAAGGACTAGACGATAGACTCTCGGCTTGTAAGCAACCATTCAGAACACAAAACAGTCAGAACACATTTGTAACCACATAGCAACGCCCTGGCAACCATCCACAACACTTGAGCACTGTGACAGTGACTTCTGCACAGGCAAGGACTAGTTCGCTTCCATTGTTGTCTTCTTTGTCCGTTTCTTCCATCCCTCTTTCTCTGTTCCTCGCTCTCTCTTTATCTAACATTCTTGCACGGATGAGTGAAGCAGCACCTTGTCTGTTAGGGTGTGTGGAGAGAGAAAGAGAAAGAGAGGGATGCAGGGAAGGAGGGAGTCGGAGGAGGAGAGGGGGGCAGTGATGACACTGCATGGTGAAGTCATACTCCATGACATCATCCTCTGGAGCAGAGCCAGAAGGGCCAGCAGTCTCTCTCTCTCTCTCTCTCTCTCTCTCTCTCTCGTCCTCAATCTCTTTCTCCCTCTTTACACGCTCTTTCAGAAGGAGCAGGAGTAAACTCTAGGAGCCTTTTGTTCCCCGAATCCCCCACCACAAACAGCAGCCCCCTCCATGCAGCACTCCGTCTCTGTCTCCCAGTCTCGTTCCTCTGTCTGTCTGTCTGTCTCTTGTAGAGCCTCAGGGCTTGTGCTTGTAGATGAGTTCTGGCTGCAGCACGATCGATACAAACACGGCAAGTTGTGTGTCCCTGGTTCCCCTCTGTCTACACACACAGACACTCAGTTCATTTACTACTCGCTTTTATGCAACATGTGGTTCAGAGCTCAGCAGTTTGTGAAGTGCTGAAGTTCTTGCACAGACTCTATTTGTAAATGAAATGTCTATGATTAATGTTAAAGTTTCCTGCCTCAGTTTTCGAGAGATAATGTGAACGAAGCTGGCCGGTGCAAAAGCTGCCGCCACGATGCCAGGGTGTTTGCGAGGGCAATGCTGAAGTGTTCTGAGTGGTTGCTAGGACCATATGCAATCACCCGGAATACACTTGCAAACAAATGCCCAAGACATACGAGTTCACCCCCAAGTCTCTAGGATTTTCTTTTCAGGCAAAAATGTAATGGGTCGCTTAAGAATGTGATCATAAGCTCTATAGCACAAATGGTGTAGGACGATTTAAGCTTAAACCTCAGTCTAAGGTTTTGTTATAACCCTAAATAAGAAAATAGAAAGAGTGATTTTTTCCTTTGCAAACATGCCTAACAATAATTATTGTCCTGGCAAATAAAACAATAGATCTGTTAGATACCTCTGACTCTGCGCATGTGCACACAAAGACATATAGATCAAAATATATAGTCAATATTTTTCATTTATCATATAGATATGTAATTCAGTGGGTTTTGTGCATCATGTTTATTGATTTTGTTTATTCTTCTGTGGTGATTTGCCCATATTTTGTGCCTTTTTGTCTGCTTGATTACCACTGTAAAAAAGAATTGTTGGTTTAACTTAAAAAAAGTAAGTTTATTGAAATTAAAGTTTGAGTTAATACAATAAAGGCGATTGATTTAATCAACAGAAACTCAAAATATTATGTTATCTGAACCACATTAATTATCTAAGCTGATTTGACAAAAGAAAACAATGTTGTGATAAATCATGAAAAAAAAAAAATTACACTGTAGATGCAAATGAAGAACTCATGAAATCGTTGAAAGGTAGGGTTGCTTGTTACATTTACACAATAATGTCCAAGTTATTTTATCAAATAAGTAAATAATTTATTTAATTGATTTACTGACAAATACATTTGAAGTCCTCTCTTTTCTCTATGTTATTATAGTTTTTGTTTTCTGTTGATTGTGAACATTAATGAAAATGTTGTGTGCGTGAGACATTGTTCGATATTGTAATGTAAATATACTTTTGCTCTATTAAAAAGTTTGGAAATTGATATTTTCAGAGTATGACCTAAATTTAATATCTTAACTTTAAAAAAACTGTTACTTTGCATTAAAAAAAATGATATAGAATAATTAGTTACTTTTAGTTTAGAACCGATTATGAGCTTGGGTTTGTAGGTTGGTGTATGCTGTTGATATATTTTTTTAATTTGATTTCAGCCACCACCAACAGCCTTCTTTCCAAACCCTCCAAAGACATGTCAACAAACCTGAACATGCAGAGAGCATTTCTGATTGTCTAGTTTTCTGTGTAACAAACTTACAGGCCTTGAACTGTCACAGGTACCTGTGTCATTTCTCACCTATTTAGGTCTGGTATATAAGAACATTTTATGCATCAAATTTACGGTTCCTTTAAATACATGTTTGTTTTCGTTCCTATGATCCACCTCTCATGAATTTGACATAATGAGTAGCATGTTCACAATATCAGCACAGAGATCATGCTGTCAAACCTGTTCCTCAGAATGCACTTGCAAAACCAGATCACCAAGGGCACTTCCACAGAGACCTGCTATATGACGATGGTCTCTATAGCAATAGAGTCACCAAGCACTGTTTGTGCTGCCTTCATGTGATCATTTGTGTCACCTACACAAGATTCCAAAAGGGTTTTTTTTGCAGCGATGCCTTAGAAGAACCATTTTTGGTTCCCCAAGGAACCTTTCAGTGAACAGTTCTTAACCTTTTTTTTTTTTGTTACTGTGAAGAACATTTTATAATCTAAAGAACCTTTTTCCACTGTAAAGAACCTTATGTGCACTGAAAACTTTCCATGGAAGCTAAACATTCTTCATGAAACCAAAAAAGAACCTTTATTTTTGTAATTTCAGACCAACTAGGCCTGTTTGGGGTTCAGGAAAACCATGAAGGCATCAATCAAAATTGATCAACAAATATTCTATGCAAGTATATAACTGCTATATGGTTTCTTATGTTTGAGTGGGCTAAAAAAAAAAAGAAAAAGTAAACTCTTTCGTCTGTTCTCCTTGTATAATACTTTGTTTTCCCGTCACTAATATGAAGGTGAACATTTTGATTGGATAAGGGCAGGTCTTGCACACCATTACAGACCTTTTGCTTAGAATGCTAAATGTTCCTCGTAAAGTGGACTTGGCTCGACTGCGCTACGGTACAAAATCTCACAAACCTGTAATTTCGTTTCGAAATGTCCGGCTGCTTTCTGCACATTTAATGATAGAGAGAAAGAGAGAATGTGCTCAATGTGTCGTGTTTAAAAAGTAGAGCCAAGATCTGAATAAGATCACATGGGGGGCAACAGGCTTGAACACAGAGCTCATCAATAAAGCTCTTGTTAACTGCTCCGAAACATCAAATAAGTCAAATGCTGCACACAGAACAGCAGTAATGAGACGGTTATGAGACAGGATTACGTAAGACAAAAACACAGATGTGCTTATGCACACAAAACAGAAAGCATTTACAATCAACGCAGACATGAAGATTTTGTGCGTGTGTAATAATAAATGTAAAATGTATATTGATTAGATATAAAAAATATACAATGATATACATTATTGTATATTATAATACACAATTTTATTATGGATAATAATAATGATATTATTATTAATAATATTAATATTATTATGCGTTAGTCCTTTAGTGTATCATTAGTTCACATTTGGACTTGGTGTGAATCATGGTGGTGAATCAGAAAAGATGATATGTGTGGTACACACAAGGGTAAAAAAGCCACTACAAAAAAAATTATAAATAAATTGTATTTTCACATAAATATGGATGAATCAATAATGTAGCATAATAGCACCTAATTTATTTCCACTAATGTTTTGTCAAATGTAAGTTCATGGAAAAGCTTGCATTTGAACTTTCTTATAAACAGAAAAGAATAGGGAAAAAATCTCATTTGTGTGTGTGTGTGTGTGTGTGTGACACTGCACAATCCATGTCACAGTTAGTAATGCAACCATTCCGCATGTCAACGCATTTCTAACTTTTATCACTCAGATATTCTGTTCAGTCAGGTTGCAAGAGTCATTAATCTACATCTTGCATTCTGACTGTTGTTCGATTGTCATTGTTATTTTGCTTCTGTAATTTTTTACTTATAAACTGATTCATTTTTACGACACCAATCACAGCTTATCTCTCTGTTCGCTTCATATCAGCATTTCAACCAGCGCCAGTCCCGTGAATTAGCATATCCGCAGGTTCTCACTGTCTGGTCTCTCATGTTTTGATGTGTTGGATGCGTGTGGGAGGAAAGGCAGGGTGTGCGTGTGACCAGCAGAAGAGTGAGTAACTGAAGTACTGGGTGAGTACAAAGGGACATTTACGCCCGTGTCCTCCGAACACAAAGCAGAGCCTTCAGTCTGCAGGCTGGAGAGAACTCGAGGGGCGATCACCCCCTCCTACTCTCAGACTCCGCGCATCATCCACACCTCTTTCTTTCTCTGTGGTTCTTCTGATTTAATCCCTAATGTTGGTTCTGGTCCATCGTGGATCCGTGCATTCACCACATACACACACACTCGCCCTCACTCCCCTATTCTTCTGACTCTCAACATAAAGCAGTTGTGGACATTGTACACAGTGAGCGGCAGTCACACAATGAGACAATAAAGTGAAACTAGAAAAGTTCATCAGGATGATGTTGTCTTGACAAATCCTTGCTTGAAATTTAAAAATTTAGTTAAAGGAATATTCTGGGTTAGTCACCATGAAATCAAAATTGGCAATTCTTCTTCTTTTTTTATTGGAATACTGCAGTATTTGTTACAAATTATTTATCTGTGCACATCTTCTTTTTTTTTTTAAATGTGCCCTCATGGTCTTTCATCAAAAAAACTTCCCCTCCTTTTTGCAGAGACATCTCTTCTTTTCTCTGATGACTTGTTTACTGGCGCGAGGGCGGGACATCCTGTCACTCACATGAGATTATTGACCATTTGGGTGTTTGCAAACAGTGTTGATGTTTTTTGGGGGCGGAGTCTACCTGGTGGCAGAAAATGACATTTCTACAGTAGGAGTCTGGAAGCCACAGAATAAAAGAATAAAAAAAGGTAATTTCAAGTTTACATCTCATTATACCTCACAATTCTTTTGTCTTGCAATTCCGAGTTTATACCTCGCAATTCTTTTGTCTTGCAATTCCGAGTTTATACCTCGCAATTCTGACTTTTGTCTCGCAATTCCAAGTTTATACCTCGCAATTCTGACTTTTGTCTCGCAATTCCAAGTTTATACCTCGCAATTCTGACTTTTGTCTCGCAATTCCGAGTTTATACCTCACAATTCCAGCTTTTGTCTCGCAATTCTGACTTTTGTCTAGCAATTCCGAGTTTATACCTCACAATTCTTTTGTCTTGCAATTCCGAGTTTATACCACGTAATTCTGACTTTTGTCTCGCAATTCCGAGTTTACACCTCACAATTCTTTTGTCTTGCAATTCCGAGTTTATACCTCGCAATTCTGACTTTTGTCTCGCAATTCTGAGTTTATACCTCACAATTCCGGCTTTTGTCTCGCAATTCTGAGTTTATACCTCACAATTCCGGCTTTTGTCTCGCAATTCCGAGTTTATACCTCACAATTCTGACTTTTGTCTCGCAATTCTGAGTTTATACCTCGCAATTCCGGCTTTTGTCTTGCAATTCCGAGTTTATACCTCACAATTCTGACTTTTGTTTCGCAATTCTGAGTTTATACCTCGCAATTCCGGCTTTTGTCTCGCAATTCCGAGTTTATACCTCACAATTCTTTTGTCTTGCAATTCCGAGTATATACCTCGCAATTCTGACTTTTCTCTCGCAATTCTGAGTTTATACCTCGCAATTCCGGCTTTTGTCTCGCAATTCCGAGTTTATACCTCACAATTCCAGCTTTTGTCTCGCAATTCCGAGTTTCAATCTCGCAATTCCGAGTTTAAATCTCGCAATTCCAGCTTTTGTCTCGCAATTCCGAGTTTATACCTCACAATTCTTTTGTCTTGCAATTCTGAGTTTATACCTCGCAATTCTGGCTTTTGTCTCGCAATTCGAGTTTATACCTCACAATTCCAGCTTTTGTCTCGCAATTCCGAGTTTACATCTCGCAATTCCGGCTTTTGTCTCGCAATTCCGAGTTTATACCTCACAATTCCAGCTTTTGTCTCGCAATTCCGAGTTTATACCTCGCAATTCCGACTTTTGTCTCACAATTCCGAGTTTATACCTCGCAATTCCGACTTTTGTCTTGCAATTCCAAGTTTATAACTCGCAATTCCGAGTTTATATCTCACAATTTCAGCTTTTGTCTCTCAATTCCGAGTTTATACCTCGCAATTCTGAGTTTTGTCTCACAATTCCGAGTTTATATCTCGCATTTCCGGCTTTTGTCTCGCAATTCTGAGTTTATTCCCTTACAATTCCGGCTTTTGTCTCGCAATTCCGAGTTTATACCTCACAATTCTGAGAATAAAAATCAAAAATGTCTTTTTATCTCAGAATTGCGAGTTTATATACTGCAATTCTGACTTTTTTTCCCCTCAGAATTGTGATTAAAAACTCGCCAATTGCAAGTTATAAAGACCGAATTGGGAGATATAAACTTGTAACTGTCAGGAAAAAAATCTGAATTGTGGGATACAAATTTTAAAATTGTATAAATATTATCTATGTAAACGTTATAGGTTTAAATATTATTTCATGCTGTAACTGTAGGGCTAATACATTATGAACTGCATATGTGAATATTACGTAGACCTATTGTTTACATCAAATTCATGCTTTAATTGTAGACTAATCATCACAGGTTTCATCAGTTCAGTCTGTGACTTGCAACCATAAACGAAAGCGTTTAGCTTCGAAGGGCGTCTTCAATGACGGTATTCTATAAAAATGAAGACCATCTTTTTTGCACTCCAATTCTGACATCCAAAGGCACAACAAGACATTTTTTTTCTCTTATTCCATGGATTTTGCCCGTTTTCCTCCACTTGTTACCACTGTTTTTCAAAATCGAGTCCTGCCCTACATTTTTTCTTGTTCGAGAAGCCACTCATATAGGGGAAAAAACTATCGCAACTTCTGTCAACATTTTCTGTAAAATGGTATCCAATTTTACGACTTTGTTAAAGTGAAAACAGTAGGCCTACACCAAAATCATTTAAACAACTTTACAGCTCAAATAATTTTTAACAAAAGAATAAATGTAGCCTAGAGTTTTTCCATTTTATTAATTCTCATAAAGCATGAAACGTATGTAACAGCATGTAAGACGTGTATGGTGAACAAGGAGTTGCAGGAGTCGAAATTATAAATCCTCGATCACTTTTAGTACGCTTTGACGAAACTTCATTAAGCTAGCGCGTCTTTTCAAAGTGACTAACAGCCTTGTCGCCTGACCTGAATACTGCGCGCTGATTCGCTAAAATTGAATTATCGGGTTGTGTACACAAACAACAAAGTTGCTTTTCGGTTTCTGCTGTAAAACGTGAACTCGCGATGCCTTGACAGTGGACAATACCGGCTTTTCTGACAAAACGTATTTATTGTGGAGAATAACGCACGGCAGTTCGCGTTTATCGTTTTTGCAAATTAACTCTTCAATTGTAAGCTTCACATTTCAACTTTTAAATTATCTGATAATTGGTCCCATTCACTTTTATTTATTCAAAAGTTAAGATTATAAAATTATTTTAGTGGTTAAAAAGGTTATACAGACAGAGTAGCAGACCAAGTCACTAAATGTATCAAGAGAATCTGATCTGGGATCTGCTAGCCATTTATGCATGTGTGAAAGATACAACCAAACCCTGAGTCAGCTTTGTATTTGTCAGAGGTGGTCTTTACCCACTGTCCTCCACATGGCTGTGCTGTGGGCTGCTGTTAGCATCAGTATTGTGGTTGATGCTGACCCTTGATTAGCCTGGACCTGCATGTGACTGTCCTTCCTGATCAGGAGATACTAATCAACGCTGGTCACAAAGTGAGTATGAAAAGCACAGTTCATTGACAGAGAAATCTCACCACAGACCATAGATATGCTGCTGTAAACAATACATTCTGGAATTACACAGCAATTCTGATAGAATGGCACATTTGTACATTTGTATATTAAAAGTGAGGTGTATCTAATATATATTTGTATATATAGTGTTATGTTTACTGTGCATTCTGTATATTGTGTATATATTTTTCTATATATGATATCTATAGCCTATATTGTATATGTTCTATATTTTGTTTTAGATTGTATACTTTATTAAATATTAATAAAGCTATATTGCACTATATATCATGCTGTGACAATAAAGTGGTTTTGAGTTTAAGGTAATGCTTAATGTGCAATATAGTGTGACCTCTCTGTCACAGCCCAGAGGCCCTTCATGTACCATTATAAAGAGACAGGTTATAGAATATATGACCTTTGACCTTATTCCTATACAGTGGATGTTTTGTTTTAATGGCAACCAGGCAAACTCAAAAGTCCTCCACTATAATTATCTCTCTCTTTTGTTGTGTGCTACAGTGGGTTGCAGGCTGATGAAGGGTGATTCAGTCTGAACTAAATGACTGCTCTAACAGAACGGCACCAGTGACCTTATGGAAGCATCATCATCTCACCCTGTGGCCATCTGGTAGTGTGATCCTCTCTCTCACACACACACACTCACTCAGACATCCACCTCTCTCTTGAAAGCATGCACGCTCACACACTCTTACACAAACACACAGTGCCATAAACGTGTGATCTCATATACATGAGCAAGAACAAAAACACATGCTTACACACTCATATTTTCTCTCCCCCTTGAAGGCATGCACACACACTTAGATAAATGTGCAAGAACAAAGACATATGCTTATACACTTGCATTAAATCATGCAAATACACACTTATATTCAAGCATGTAACTAAATATTGAATACTGAGGGTGAGCAAAGTTCAAATCTTAAAGGAATAGTAAATTCAACAATGAAAGTTTTGATATTATTTAATCATTTTCATGTTGTTCCAACCTGTAGGTTTTTGCATGTCTCATAAGCAAACGTGGTATGAGATCTATGCATTAGGCACCATATATAATATTTGATTAAGATAATCAGATAAATTTCAGTCTATTCCTTACACACAGCTATAATATGACTTCAAATCAGGGTCTGAAATTAACGGGGGCTTGGGGCAAAAATGCAACAAAAATGAACATAAATGCCTTCCAAATTCAAGATACTTGAGCAAAAAATGCCCTGTAAAAGGACAAAAGCACGCACATCACCGGCAAAAATATATGCTCAAAGATATTTTATTAAAATATTAATAAAAAGCAGAAAAAATCGGCAAATTTTAATATAAGACTCACACAGGTTACGTACGAAGAGCCTGTGTGCTCGAAACGTAACCCGTGTGAGTATTATATTAAAAAATTTCACTTATTTTTGGAGCTTTGGTGTGCCGACTTTCTTCTGCTTTTTAAAAAATGGCGCTTTACAATTAAACTAAAACGATTATGACCAATCACACACGTATCTGTTGAATACATGAATGGAATGGCCAGTCAGATGTTTAGATTAGCTACCGGTGAAGACGAAATCCACTGAAAACGCTGGAGGTTCTGCAGTTTTGCGAATTGTCTCATCATAAACAACAAAGTGCAGATACGATGTAAATAAGAGATTCATCTGACAGTGTAGACAGCTTCATTTATATAGCAGGAGTTCTTGCGAGAGACCCTTGTTCAGATGACTTGAAATATAGTGAACACATTGACTATTTTATGGTATGGTATGGTATGATGCTTTTTTGTTTTTTTTGGCAATCCATGGTCACAATTGACACTAACAATTTTCTTCAGATTTCACCTTTTGTCATCCATAGATAAAAATAACAGCATATGGGTTTGAAACAACATTAGGGTGAGTAAGTGTTGACAGTACTAGATTTTTCTCTGAACAGTTCTATAGGGGTTTTAATGTTAACATGCAAATGGGACAATCATTCATTGAGTATCATAAGAGGAGATTAAAAAGGCATATTAGAGATCAAGTTCTAATTATGGCATCTTTTATGGTCATTTCTGTTTCATAATTCATATATTCATATATTAGATGTACACATGTGCTATTCCAAGCAGAAGCTTAGTTAGAGCTGGCACGTACAAAGAGTCCCTGAATTCATTCATAATTCATCTTTCATTTTTTACTGCCACCTATGTGCTTCTGTCCAGTTCAATGGCTCCGCCAGAGTGTCTGCAGCTAGTAAAGTGTCATCATGTCTGGGTTGAAAACATGTTCGCAGGGTGAAGCGTGGTGTGGTTGGCAAGCCTCACCAGCAAGTGCAAATGATTCGGATGCCAGGAAAGCATGCCCTGATCCGCACCAGACATGCACACGCAAACCTCTGCACTACATACCTGCTTTTAAACTCTGATACATGCACATGGACACATACACAAACACACTCTCACACAGCAGGTGACCAAGAGTCTGGGTCCAATGGGCGAGTGGATCAGAGGAGGAGAGGGAGGCAATATGTGTGGAGTGTAAGTCTCTGGTATTCACTGTCATTCGCTTGGAAGCTTTGTCATGCAGTCAGACAGCAGCTGGGCAGGGAGGTTACAGACAGCATGTGTGTGTGTGATTTAAACTGCTGTGAGTTCAGTTTTAATTTGGCCTGTTCAGTAGACACACAGTTCAGAATTCACAATATAGCTAAGGCATTGTACACAAGTAGGACTTGTTCCTCGATTGACCTACCTCTACTATGAAAGAGAAGAAACTTTAAGCCTAACTCTAAAATCCTAAAAGTTTAGTCCTAGAGAAATTTTCTTCTAGAACCTGCAATTCCTCCAGAATTTTCTTCCTTGCTGAAGAGCAAGTTGTTGTCTTTGATGGTCGCTAATTTATTAACCAAAAACCCTGAGAGTTGCTTTTTTTCTGTAGATTTTATTTACTTTTTACTATTACGAATTTAGTTTGAATCATTGCCAGGTTTCTTGGACTGCGGCTGTGTTTGAACTCAGTCATTAGATCACTCACAATCTTTCTCCATAAACTTTTATTGATACAGCATCACCTGAAGCTTGGACTGTAAGCACCTGCTCTTACTTCAGATATTTAAATTTAGGACAGTTTGTAATTCACTATTATTTTTGGAAAGAGGAAGAGAGAGAGAGAGAAATGCTTTTTTCTAAGCTACAGAGTGCATTATGCCATAAATAAAATAGTAAAATAGGGTAAAAATTAGGGTAAAATAGATTAAAGAAAGAGTTTATATTCTTTATTTTTGTTCTTCTCTCCCCCTTTTTATTTCTTTCCTTTTTTTCAGAGGTTATGCACTGCACTGTAAAAACAAAGTTAATCGTTCCACTGTTGCCTGCTGTTTGCTATTTCTGTCTGACCATTAAAATGATTAAGACATATTTATAAACTGTTTACATTTATATTTATTTATTTCACTTGAATAAGCTCTGTTCATTGAAAAGGTGATCATTTACCAGTTTAATATCTCTGATCTATTTCAGGCCCAGAAAACAGGAGGCAGATTTGGAATCACTGTGGTTATAAAAAAACTAATTAAATTGCTCAGGAAATTTACAAAATGGCAAATTCACAAACTCATGAATACTTTAATGGGCCTGTCTGTCTCCTACACTGTAAATCATTTTCATGATTTTTTCTTTTGTCAAATCAACTTCAATAATTAACGTGGTTCAGATAACATAATATTCTGAGTTTCTGTTGATGAAACCAATCGCCTTCATTGTATTAACTCAAATTTTTAATTTCAATGAACTCAAAATTTTAAGGCAACTGGGTAACTTACTTTACTAAGTTAAACCAACAATTCTTTTTTACAGTGACATCTTCAAACACAAGACCTGCTGTCACCTCAAGGCCTCTCCTGACCCGTCTGCCCTGAGAGAAGCCAGGAAACTAGGTAGATTAAAGTTAAATTAAGGGTTAAAATCAATTTAGGACAATTAAACACTCTAGTACAATTAAAGGCATAGTTATTGAATGCAGGATTGGTCAGTACATTTGCAGTGTGTTAATTGTTATTTTATATTTCCCACTTCTTTTTGTTTACTATGCATGTATATTTAAATATAAAAATGAGGAGTATTTCAGCCAATTGAGTCAGAATATATTTTTGGGCATAGTATTTAGTACATGCACACACACACCCTTCTGAATTCCCCTCTGTGGCCATTTTCTTGTTTGGTTTCACAGGGCAGTGGAGAGAGCCTGGATACAGTGAGGATCTGTGAGAAGAGGCAGAGGGATATGTAATCGAAGAGGCCAGCAACTCTTTATAAATAGGCTTGGGTCACTATCATTGTAAAGTGAGGAGGAATCTGATCCTAGATCAGTTTGCCCAGACTTTCATGAACATAGGCACACCCAGGATGAACCCAGAGAGGTGCAGACAACCATTTTACTTGATGGTAAGGGAGAGACAGGGAGCGTGAGGGATGGATATGAGGTTATAGATAGACAATCTGTGGGTGAGGGACAGCCTCACTTCTTTTAAATGTTCTTCTATGACAGGTGTGAGACACTCAAAAGAGAGGGTGGTGGTGCAAAACTTTCTGGATTAGATCATCACGCTGAAAAGGTATGTCAAGCCTGTACTTTAATAAGTATTGTTTGAACTTAAAGAATGAATAAATTACCAAAAAAGCAGAAAGAAAAAGGTCTAGTGCAGCAATTACAGTTTCATCAATCCAACTTCAACGCGGGAGTCACTTTGGATAAACGACCAACTGGGTTTATAAACCTGGGTTAAGATGCATATTGCGCAACCTGACGGTTTCTTTTCTTTTCTTTTTTTTAATCGTTCGCATTACACTGCAAATATGACAGTGTGGACACAAAGCAGTCAATGTATTAAGCTTTTTGTAATTTCAGTGTCTTCCATTTTAACAAGCTGTAAAAAAGAAGCTCTTAATATTTTGTTTCAGCCCTGCTTTTTATTTCAAGCCACATCTGCATAAGTTTAGGTTTAACTGTCCAGCCCACAAATCAACTTTGACTCGATTTGAGGACATATAATTACCCTTCATATAATTACACTAATCCATATACGCCAGAAATTATTTAATTGTTATTTTATGTTTGGCTCGTAATGTAAATGATTCTCGATGCCACTGCCTCAAGCAATTTTCGTGCTCATAACGAATATAACAACACAAAAATTGAGTTTTCTTCTTCTTCAGTTTTTACATAACACAAATAGAGCGTAAAGTACATCTCATTGTCTAGGTGTATTTACACTTTTTTTCCCCTTTGTATTAATTGCGGTCACTTTTGAATCGCCGGAGACGAAAAGTTGGCGACAGTTCCCTGTAAACGGATATAAACAAGATTCATATCTTTAGATTGTTCGAATCACACATCCAAATCTTTACGACACGTCTGAAATACCTGTCTAAAATACCCTCAAACGTAGCTAACATTGTCATGGTTCAGCGTCAAAAATTGCAATAGGGACATCATATTCATGGCATTCTCATTAATACAATTCCTTGTAAGACTAAAGCTCATAGTCTGTTTATTTTAGCGGGTACAGCTCAATCACTTAAGTCCAATTATATCTAATAACCAAGTGAAAACGATTCATTTTTAAATGAATTCCAAAAAGCCGTTCATTTTGTAAAACAAACAAAAAAACATTATCTTAAAAACATTTTTATGTTTTAATCTGCTGAGAAGTCTGTTATAGGTAACAGTTATTGTTGTAAGGACTTCGTGTAGCAAAGAAATGTTTCTGTTTCATAGAAATACAACGCATTTGACGTCACAGTGTCCTTCCTCAAAAACGAATTCACATCAATTCGTTCAAGTATGACAAGACAATTTGTCTTATTTGCTGAGATTACAGTTGTTATTTTTCACTGGCAGATTTCTCACAGATACCTGTCCCATACTCTTACAAAATTGTACTCTTCCAGAGCAATGCTGAACTCTCTATACATCGATGTTTGTCATTTTTAAGATTTGATATTTTACATTGATGCGCATTTTTTTGATCCGTTCTGTGTCCTAGTTGTCAGTTTACGGACAAACACTTATTCAACATTTTTATTTAGCTAGCTATTCCAAAACATGGAGAAAATGACAACATATTAGTTATGTTCAACTCATGTTAAACTTAAAAGAGATTACACAGTTTTCTTGGAAGAAAACTGGAAGAACATTATACTCTTAAACATTACGATCGCAAATAATATTTCATTTTCTATTTTTTTAACCTGTTGCACCAAAATGTAAATGTCCAGCTATTATTTTATAGCACATAAACATTCTTTCGTATTGGGATCCTCGATCCTGTTGTGAGGCAAATACAAATATAGTCTCGTCAACTAAGTTTTCTAGCAGTCGCCACAATTTATTGTCTTCAGGTCTTTACCACCAAAAATATTGTCAAAAGCAACATCGCATAAAGAAACACGTTTGGTCCTCGGTTGAACTTTTGCGTCCATATCGAGACAGCTCTCTAAAAAGTTCTCCTGTGGGCCTATATGACATCCGTAATTTATCAGAGAACAATCTTTATTAGGCAAAATGAAAGACATTTAATTTTGTATTGCATGAAAACTCACGCTTCATTTAAAAGTGCGTTTGTTATTGTGTGTTTTCAAAAAAGTAATATGACTGCTATGATCTTCATGAAATGCTGTGAAATTACCTCGCGGCGTAAATTACACCTCGTTATTGTTATATATGTGTAGGCCTATATAAAGTAAATTGTTGTTAAACACGGACATTGCAATAGGTTATACCCGAACTTTCTTACACGTTTCTAACTTCGGTTTTCTAACATGGTAGACACCTTAAAAGTTGACCTCTGGCTTAAAAAAAAAGTTCTGACGCTGTTCAGTTGCAGGTTTAGCTATGTTTATGTGCTTACTTCTTGAGTTGTAACATCTAAAAAAGACTCGATGGGTGAGAGTGCACTTTAAGTTTTGGGCCAAGGTCAACTCAGCTAAACTCAACAGGCCCTGGTGCACCGTCACGGCTGATGGCCCCTCCTCAAATATGTGTGTGTGTGTGTGTTTTTAAATCACTCACAAATAATAAAGTCTGACTAAATATATTTGATCCATCTGCAAAATGCTTTGTTTAACTATCAACAACACTTCACAAAGAGGACATTTGTCTTTGTGCGATTCGAGCCAAACCACAGCCTACGGATTTCAAATAATATCTGAATTAAATCATGAAGATGGCTTTGTTGGCTTTAATTGCATACAACAATTTGTTATCTAATTGAGTATCTACCGGACTCTTTATTGGCCGCGGAGCGAAGCAGAACAGCGACAAGCAAACTCCGTGATGCAACTCTGTTGTAACTGGAGCAATGGTCCGGTTGATTCAGTAGGACACGCATGCATCACTACATAAAGTAATTAAATTTACTGCAAACTATACTGTATACATGCATGTATACATTGAAACTACTTACATAGTATCTTTTTAATAGCCTGTCTGTCACCATACGCCAGAACTTTATGGTCACCGTGCACTGACAGTATACTGATTAAATATTTCAAAAAAAACTTCAAAGGCATGGTCAAATTATCTACGTTACCAATACATGAATACATATATTGTAAAAAAAGACGTATACACATATATATGCACATATACACACATAATAAAGATATCCCTTTTCGCTGTCACAGTATAAGCTCGAGCTTTGTCATCGCAGCGCTTTGATGAAGACTTGCCTGGCACTTCGCGCTTCCTACCCAGCGAGCGCATATCTTGCCCCGTACGAGTTGAGCTGTACAGTGAGTGGGGACACGTGATCTCATCTGATCCCGTCGATTTTGTTATAGGGTGGAGGGTCTGGGTTTTGTGTACATAAGGTCGTGTGCTGCTCGCTTCTTTTTCTCTCTCTCTCTCTCTCTCTCTCTCTCTTACTCCAAGTGCCACCGCTCCGCCTCCTCTTTTCGCAACATTGACGCAATGTATAAATGCTGGAACAAAAGGACAACTTCCTTGAAGCTTGGCGTAATTGCAATAATAGAGATAGAGAAGGGCTTCATTGACACAGTGATGGGAGTCCGGCGTTCTACCGGAATATCTTTACCACCGCTTCTTTGGCTCGACGTACACGTTAAATGGAATTGCACTTTCCAGTTTATTCCAAGCCTGAAGTAAGTATCATAAACAAGCCTTTTCTTTCCCCTATCCAATCTCTCCAGCTCCGCTCGCGCTGCCCTGGTTCATAAGAGGAAATACGACGGAGCGAAGCTTTGTTGTTGAGTTGCCATTCACAGCGTGTTTTCTCTTGTGCGATTTAAATGTTTGAGGACGAAAGTTGCCGTGTTGTTTACGATTCATAATCGGGCTTATCTAAAATTCGTGTATGTATACGCGGAGGTAGTAAACAACCAAAGCGCGGGTCGCATATAGTTATTATTAGGTCTGAAAAGAAAGGCGCTAGTTTTTTTTGAATGAATGTTTATTTGTGTTTCGCGAAGGGTTT
>RJVU01037554.1:1262479-1275016 GCA_003731715.1 Anabarilius grahami | reverse complement strand
TTAGCTCATTTCAATGTGCCTCTTGCCACAAAGTTATAGAAGGGCCTCTAAGATTCAAAGAAGTTGGTTAATGTAGTTTCAAATAGTAGCTTGAAGAGAAAACAAGAAGAGTCACTTGGCTGTTTTATTATCAAGAAACCTGAATGTTGGGGTGGGGGCTTTTGATTTCATAACTTCACTTGCTAGTAAACAGATTGGTATGAAACATGATTTTCGGGCCTAACTCAGGCCTCAGTTTTTTGTGTTTGTTTGCCCAGCGAGATCAGAGGCAGAGGACTCTCGATTCTTGGTGGGTGTGTGTCTGTGTGTGTCCTTTTGTAAACGATCATTTAGATGCGAAACACAGAAATGAAAATCTTGATCTGAGTGTCAATTACAAAGCTATCTGCTAAGAGGAACACAGCGCCATCCGAGCTCTCTGATGCCAAACAGCCAGAGCTCTTCATTGTAAGCTCTTCTTAGTACTACATGTGCTGCCAGGGCCGCTCCTATCTGACGTTACCAAGGCAAATGCACTTGTTATGGGGACTGGCACTGTAGACCACCATTTAAAGTGCTTGATATGTTTTTGCGGCATTCATACGTTATGAAATGACGTATACGTATATTGCTTTTGTGATGTTTCGTGTACAAAGTTAATGTAATAATCTAAAGCTTTACTGCATGTCTAAGCACATTTTGTAAAGAATTTTTTATTTTTTTTGCCGATTAAGAATCTTAATCTTATAAATTGTATATTTAAGTATAATTTGTGCAACAACAAAAAAAATCTAGTTATGTAGTTATTTTATATTGGTTGTATTTTAAAATGTCCTGTTCTTTATTTTGAAATATAGTAACAAGTATAAATATTTACACTATTATTGTGAATTCATTTGCTTGAAATATTGTATTTTCTAGTATATTGAGCATAATGCTTTCAGAAGTACATTCATAGTGCGCACAGATGAAAAACTAGAGTGGGATTAAAAATGTCAGATTGTTTTCATCATTGTTTTATTCTACCCCATTGAGCAGATCTTGTGTGTAGAAGTGTGCTTTCACACACACTTTTGTGCTGCTTTACCCCCTTTGCCTGTTACTCTTGTAAAAGCAAATGAAATGATGGGAGCAGCTTCCCCTTTCTGTGGTAGGAAGTGAATGTTTCTCTGCTAACTTCTGGCATACGAAGTTACAGGGAACAACGCGTCTAGCTGCAGCCTCGTAAAAATACACTAATCAGACTAACCCCTTCACGTCACCTGGGTATGACGTTTTGGTTATCAAATAAATTATTTTGTTTATTATATGCTTTATTTTGTTTAATCCGGGTACACATGTACATTGTAATGTAATGTTCAATATTACTTGAATGTATAAATTAACTTTATTTGGATGTGCTTCTAGGTTTTAGTACCCTAAACATATTCAGTTAATACTGAGACAATACACTTCATGAAAACCATCATTTGAGCTTTATGCCTTTATGAATTTGCTATTAGTATAGTTCTCAGTAGCAAGTTGCAGTTTTAAAAATAATTAATTTATAACTATTCGTTGGTGTGAAATCATTTTTAGTTTGAAATTTGTCAGCAATTAGGCCGAAATTGACTCATCTTTTTGTTGTTGTTACATTGTATGAACGTCTGTGTACTTTCAAGGTATCCTGTAAAAGTTATCTTATTCAAAGTGTGCCCGTATTAGTACAAGTATTACATATATATATATATATAATATATATATATAATGTGTGTGTGTGTATATATGTATATGTGTATATATAATTATATATAATAATATAATAATACACACAATGTCCATTATTGAAACTTACTTTGTGTTGTTTGTCCTTTGGTTTAGATATCCTTTGTATTTCTAATGGACACATTTGTTGTGTACTTAAATAAAACCACAGATTTTGTCATTTTTAGAAAAAATCTCTTAATTTCATAGACTTGATGGTGTTCTGATGTTATTTGTTGGTGATGGGTTTCTTTACCTATACACACACACACACACACACACAGTGTCATAAACCATTACACATAAGAATGTATCTTAAAACAAGATTATGCTGCATTCATTTAAATATTTAGTATAATATATAAGCACATAATTACACCAGTCCAGTAAAATACACTGCATGCTGTACAGATTGTATACTTTGTATTTTTACCTGTAATTACATGTTAAGGAACATAAGAGCCAAAATTTGTGCTTCATAATTATCCCTTTATTTTTGTTTTCTCCAGGAAAGGAATGTAGAGCACACGGCATGACACTGAGCTGTGACAAAGTCAAGTAACTGTAAGTACACCACCGACTGAACTTTTATCTATATTATTGGTTGTAAAAAATCCAGTGTAAGAAACTTGCTGATTATTATTTCTGATAATTATAAAAGAAAATATATAGAAAAACTCAATTGATTATATCCTCATGGAGTGCCTAGCTAAGGAAAAACAACAATAAAGTGAAAGGCATACAGACAGAAGAAACAACACTAGTAAATATTATAATGTGGGAGGTTACAGGCTTTTGTCAGGGAACACTTTTTTTTTTTTTTTTTTTCAAAAAGTCCATGGAGCGCTTTTCATAACCTGTAATTTTAGCCTTATAGACAGCAGATGCTTCATTGTCCTCTTGCTTGTTACACCAAAAGTTTTTTTTGTCAGCATTGGATCACCTGGTACAAAAGCACATGAGTGTATACTGAATGGAACAGAAACCTGGGGGGTTTACAAAAACAACTAACATCAGAAACAGAACATGATAAATATTGCAAGTTAGTCATGCCTGAAATTATTGTGTTATTATTAGCCCAGTTATTTTGCACTTTGCACACAAGACATGTAAATTATTTCTTACACTCATCGCATAAGAGTCATGTCAAATACAGTTTTGGACAAAACATAATGAAACTGTTGTTTAGCTTACTCATATGGTTCTTTACAAATGCATGTCTTGACTATTTGAATTACATCTATGAATCAACTTGCAAATCTTATAGTGAATATGAAAATAATTTTAGAAAAAAAAAATACAACTCGATTGAAGTTCTTCATTTATCAAATCTCCCTAAATATAGCTTTGGGTGGTGAACTTTTTAATCATGGTGCACACATACCTGGTAATGGTGATTTCATCAGTGAGAGACAGGCAGGTTGTGTAAGAACTGTGTGAAATATCATGGTTTTCTCAGAACAGGCACCGTATTACCAGAACTGACCAGAGAGTTAAGAGTATGCTAACAGATTTTGAGCAGGGTTCTTCTGCAGAAAAATCCACTCATCACTGTAGAATAGAAATGTGCTGTTAACAATAGAAGAAAAAGTTTAAAACAATACCGAGTGTAAGAAGCAGGAATGTTACATTTAGATAACATTTCTGAAAATAAAAGTTTTATATCTTTAAAAACATTTGTCAAACCCAGCTTTTCATGATCTAACGCTTATAAACCTGGAAAACAATGCATTTGACCTTGAACTTAGACATTGGCAGCTGCATTTTTTTTAGGTTCCCATTTAAAACGAAAACAAAATCTCCACATGACCCCTAAAACGTTTTAAAATAGATTACACTTGCACACTTTGTCCATACATGATTATCTTAATGACCACCTATGTCCTGCTGCACGTGCATTGCAAAACCAAACGTGAGAAATAACAGCCCACAAAGCCTGATGAAGAAGTCTCACGTTTAATTGCAGCTTGGCATTTTATTCCTGTCTTTGTTTTTTGCTTCTAATGTTCTGAGTAAGAATGAATCTTTTTTTAATTTTTTTTGTCGATAGCATTTTGACATCACAAGTACAAACTGTAGCCATATTGACACTTATTACTCATTGTATTTTTGTTGGTCCTGTGTTTTCAGATTGCGAAACGAGGACCGTGTATGTGCGGCTGTGTGGGCGCGCGCCTCGCGTGAGTGCGTGTGCGCGCGCTCTGTGCGGGGCCTGTCGGTACTGTAGCAGCACAGAATGGTTTGTGAGTTATAACGGGGGTGCAGGCCGTACTGTGCTGCGGCAGGAACGACAGGACAGACGCACACTTGGATTCAAACGGGTGAAAAGGACAGAAGAAAGGTGAAGTAGGCAAAAACAACAACAGCAGCAGCAATACTACGTGTGCCAGCGAGTCTCCTGAACTTGGCCGTGTGACTGCTGGCTGCCTGGCTGTAGCAGCACGTAAATATTGGAGTCAAAGCACTAGCGAATCCTCCAGTATTGACCGTGCTGCTGGAGTTAGGCGGGCCGTTTACCGTCTGCGGGGGCCTCTGTGCTTCGGGTTCCCTCATCTCGTCAGGAAAGCACAAGAAGACTAACGACTGACTAATAACATGCTGTCCAAATGCCGGTGTCTTTATTCTTTTACTCGTTTTAATGCTTTTATTCTCTGGGGAACCGATGACATGAAATTTGATAAAACATCAAACAAGCTGTATAATTGTTCATGTAATTTAATTTCAAATGGGTCAGACGCTTCTGTAAAAGTGATTTGATCATTTATGTACATGGAAAAATGCAATGAGAGGAAAATGCAATTAAAAACATTAAAATCACAATTGCATCAAGCCAGATTAATTGTACAGAGCCGCGCTGCGCGCCAATTGTGCAGTGTCTCAAAAATGTTTACATTTCTCACAATTTTTAACAAACATTATCTATTCTAGACTATAATCAGCAGTTCCTGACTGTTCTGGACGAAGCACATTGTTGAAAACAGTTATAAATGTGTATTATACAGTGTTGAGCATCATCACGTCAGTAAATGTACCTTCCATCTTTATTTTCACATTATGAATAACGCAGCATCGCCATCTTCTGGGAACTTTAAATGGCTTGAAGTTTTCAGATCGCCCCTGTTCAGAGAAGGGGTACTGACAGCATCACTAGGTAGATCATCCTATTTTGCCACTTTTCGCTAATTCTCGTGTTTCTTTCCCTTTGTAAGGGTCGTTAATATAAAGTAAATGTACACTCTCCGTTAAAACGCTTGATTTTCTCCTCAGGCGACACTTCAAAATCGTGTCCACCATCAGGCCAAGATTAAGGAAAGTTTGCGTTCATCTGGATCAATTGCACAGAAGTCTGTCATATAAGCAAATGAATGATTGCAATGCGTTGTAAGAAATGCTAATGCAAACTTTTGAGGGCACTTCAACTCGAAACGCAAAGCTGACCTAGTTGCCTTAAGACTGGACAAAAATCGCAGAGACGCGCCTGCCCTGAATACATTTTAGCTCAAATTGTATTAACTTTATTCAGAAGTGAGTTGAAAACACTATTAACTCCCAGTATCTGGCCACAATAACACTCGCTTATTTGAATGTACCTGATCCTGAATTTAAATAGCAGCTAGAGCTCTGTCATCCATCTCAAACATGGACTTTTTGGGTCGTTAGAGTTTCTTTTTAAGAAATTTATCTGGAGGAAAGAATACCAGATTATGTTGGACGACGAAGCGCAGCTCCGGGACCTCACGTTTTTGACGACAGTTTTTCATGCTCAATAATAATAATAATAAAAATCGAACATGATAATAAATGTGTTTGATCCCAGCATCATAATTACTAAAAAAAACACAAACCTTACTTTCCCTGTAACGCATATGAGCGCCTGGCCAACAACTAGGATACTCTAAAATCGTATGTGGCGCTCGAGCGTTGAATATCTGCTTGACAGTTTAGCAGTGAATATATTCAGAAACGTAGAAAGTTTAAACAGACCTCCTAGTACTATTATACATCCACTTATACAACTCTTATTATTGTATCATTACTGAAACAGCTGCACCGATCGTCTTCGATGGTTACGTGTATTAAAGAGGCATTATCACTACTAATTTCGTTCGTAAAAAATCAAAGGAAATGGATTTAACGGAGTTCCAGCGAAAATCTACACAAGGAAAAAAGTTACTCGTGTGGAGCTGCACCCTAAAACTAACTGATAAACAAATAAAATGAATCTAAAAGCGTTTTATTCTGTATGATTATGTAACCTATATATATATATTTTTTTTTAATTCCGAAAAACTAAAGGTTTGGTGCCACCGGTACTGTTAAATGTGATGTCTTCCACATCATCTGAATTGAGTCGAAACGAGATGCTCTTATTGTACAGATTATGAGTCCTGCCGCTTCTACTGTACATCGGATTGCATAATAAAAAGCAGGTACGAGTGAAATCAATGAAACTGTCGAATGGCATGCATCACAGACATATGCGAACCGATTAAAAATGAGAGAAAATAGGGCAGAAACCACGTCACTTTCTTCTGCTCTTACGTCACTCCCTTCTCATGTCACCGAGGTTATTCTTTCCCCAGAGCTTCAGTACTGTACTTCAGCACTGAACAATTTCTGAAGAGGAAATTCACAGTGCTCCCCCAAAAGGGCTGCACAACTTTTTCTTTCTTTCTGAATAAGCTATTCTTGGCAGGTAAGGCGAGATCCTACCCGGTAATTTCCACAGAAACCTCATTTGGAGAGTCGCAGCTGAGCAACGCGCAGGTTTATGGTGAAATCTGATTGGGCAGTTCTGAAAATAACGGTTTTGTTGTCATTCAAAAAAAAACGAAGGCACGCAGAGAAGTGCGCTCACGTCGGTTCAGCGTCTCGCTGCTGTTTCTAACTACTTTATGCTGTGTTGTTTACGCGGAAGCACACTATAACATTACCTCATATGTCATCACCTGCACCTCAAATTCACAATATGTCGATTCCGGTAAAGTTATCACAAGTCTATACCCACTAAAAAAAGTAATTCAAATGTTCTCTCGCCATTACAATATGGTATTTATTTATGAGTTATTAAACTAGCGTAACCTCAATCAGAATTTGAAAAAAAAAACAAAAGGTCGACCATGATAAAATATTGTGACTACTTTACCTTTTTTGGTCCGTTTACCTCGTCATCTGCTTAGTCACCCCAAAGGACAACACCGACAAATAATTAGTTTCTACATTAATGTAATAATCCCATGAAAAGTAGGGATGTTGGGTAAAACAGTTCCACCGCATAACTGCGAACACATCACGCGCTCTTTTATTGGATAGAAACCGCGCGCGCCAGTTACTAGGGTACTCTGCAAACGCAATCATGGCGCTTGTTGCTGTGCAGATTTCAACACTAGCGAACTTCAAAAACAACAAACAAAAGTTAATATCGAAGTTAAGTATTACACAAGTAACAAGCAAAGTTTTATCTTCAAAATGTTTAATTAAACCGGTCTTTGATGTGAGAGCAAAAAATATATGAGCACAAGCAAATATATATTTTCGTTTTTGAAAGAAGTTGGTCATATGTAGATACCCCCTTACTTTTGAGCGGTAAGGTTGTTGCTATGCAAAGCTTCACAGCTGTAACTGAGTGGCAGAGAGCAGGTTAAAAGCTTTTAAGGTCACATCGATCCCGATCCTTCATATTTGCGCTCGGTCTCGCACATTCAGCGTGCGCGCGCACACATAATAGCCATACTTGTACACATAATGCAATAAAGTAAAGGTCTAACCAGTAGTGTGGTGTATCAAACTTCATTCCTATTACCTATGGTAAAAATTACTGCAAACATGGTGTCTCCCAAAGAAAACAATGTCAGAATTACTTTCGTTTGGTAACAATTCCGGTTTCCAGTCGTATGAATTTAGATTTAGATGTCATCAATTATTCACTCTCATTCCCAGCTTTATTTCACTCACAAGTAAATGACAGTTTTGGTTCTTTTTCATAGTATGAACATGATAAAGTGAATGTCAGCCCATAACATTCTGCCTAACAACTCTATTTGTGTTCCGCGGAAGAAAGAAAGTCATACGGGTTTGTCACAATACGAGGGTGAGTCTAATGATGACAGGATTTTCGGGATTTTTTTTTTTGTCTGAGTTATCTCTAATAGTTGGTCACTAGAGGTCGCCGTTGAACTATCCTGGAAATAATATTAAAAAAATAAATAAAAAAAAGGCATGAAAGAAAAAAACTTCCTCTTTCCACGTCATATCCTGTTAGCTTAGCATATAGGGGTAATAAAAATGACCTCCGTTGATTTGTAGCACAACTAACCCCGTTTGACACTTAAATAGAACATAAACATCTTATTTAACTCTTGAGTATTGTTGTGAGGAAAATACCATTATGGCGTCTTTATTTTCATGCTGTTTGGGCTGTTGCGGAGACAATAACAGTGGCCACGTAACACTGAAGGAAATGCCCACGGTTCAGCTGGACACTCATCACATGGGTGAGTGATGCGATTTGACTTTTCAGACACATTATATTGACGGAAAAGAGTTCGAGTTTCGCAATATGACTTTTCGAAGCACTTGTCCTTCAAAAAAAAAGTGCCTGTCTCCATATATTAAAATGTTACGATCATTTCAGTGCTGTCAGACTCGACAGATAACAGTGAACCTTTGAGTTTGGCATCTAGATAATTCACTGTGATTCACAATTCACATTTGCTTTGGAGAAAGACGGGATTAATTAAGTACTCAATCACCAGCAGTAGTAGAATGGCACACACAAATCTATAGCATGAAGAAGAGCACAGGCATGATGTATAAACTGTTGTAATCAATTGTGTTCTCTGTCATGCAGCTAATTAAGTCTCTGAAAATAAATTAATATCATGAAATTTCAGGTACTGATGTTGTCATTGTAAAGAGTGGAAGACGTATATGTGGAACTGGTGGGTGCATTGCAAACGCCCCTCTCCATCAAAACAAAAGCTACTTTGAATTCAAGATTCAGTCTACAGGTAAAGCATGTGTGCAAGAATTTACTGTATGTTAGACGAATCAATAGTTCATCTTAGTCATTAGGTGTGACTGCAGTGAACTTTGCCCCTTGCAGGTGTGTGGGGAGTAGGAGTGGCAACTAAGAAAGCAAATCTAAACCAGATCCCTATGGGTAGAGACCCGCACAGCCTTGTGCTCAGGCAAGATGGCACCGTGTACCACAACAACGAAGAAAAGAACCGATTACCTGCTAACAGCTTACCACAGGAAGGAGATATTGTGGTGAGTCTTAGCGGCAGCAGTGCTCATGTTAAATTAATATGGGATTTGTTGTTGGTAAAAAAATCTGTTTGTGTGTGCTTCCATTATAGACTGTGATTTAATTTTTATTTTGGTATGTCACCAGCAGTAGAGTTACTTAAAGGATTAGTTCACTCCAGAATGAAATTTTCCTGATAATTTACTCACCCCCATGTCATCCAAGATGTTCATGTCTTTCTTTCCTCAGTCGAAAAGAAATTAAGGTTTTTGAGGAAAACATATAGTGTCCAAATAATAGTGGACTTCAATGGGGACCAACGGTTTTAAGGTCCAAATTGCAGTTTCAGTGCAGCTTCAAAGGGCTCTACATGATCCCAGCCGAGGAATAAGGGTCTTATCTTGCAAAACAGTCGATCATTTCCAAAAAAATAAAAAATAAAGTATATACTTTTTAGCCACAAATGCTCATCTTGAACTAGCTCTGCGATGCGCCACGCATTACTTAATCATGTTGGAAAGGTCATGCATGGCGTAGGCGGAAGTACCGAGCAAGTGTTTGCATAGCCAATGTGCAAAGACTAAGTCAAACGGCCTTTACTAAAAAAAGGTAAAAACGATGTCAGATGATTTTGAAGTTGGAGGAGAAAATGAGAGTTTTTCGCCCTACCGCGGTACTTCCCCCTTTTCACGCGTGACCTTTCCAACGTGATTACGTAATGCGTGGGACATCGCAGAGCAGTGCAAGATGAGCATTTGTGGTTAAAAAGTATATACATTTTCATTTTTTTTTTTTTTTCGTTTTGCTAGANTTTTTTTTTTTTTTTTTTTTTTTAGAAAAATGACAGATCGTTTTGCTAGATAAGACCCTTATTCCTTGGCTGGGATCATGTAGATCCCTTTGAAGCTGCATTGAAACTGCAATTTGAACCTTCAACCCGTTGTACCACTCTGAAGTCCACTATATGGAGAAAAATCCTGGAATATTTTCCTCAAAAACCATAATTTATTTTAGACTGAAGTAAGAAAGACATAAACATCTTGGATGACATGGGGGTGAGTAAATTATCAGGGAATTTTAGTTCAGGAGTGAACTAATCCTTTAAGGCAGTTACTAACAAGTGGCTAACTGGGATTCCAGAGGTTGTCAAGAATATTAAACATCGAGCTGAACAGGAAAAATCACCTACTTATTAATCCGATTTCTTTTAGCCTTTTTGTGTTTATAGTTGTTCAAACTGTTCTAACACAAACTTTCAGAGAAAATGCTTTTTAAATAAAGACTGATAGAGTTGTCGGAAGCCTAGTGATTGAGACGTTGAAGTTATGCGATCGAAGTGTAGTTCCTTTATAGCCTACTATAGCTTTTTACTTCTGGGGATTGTATTTAGGCTTCAGGGTTCATAAAAGTTGTTCATTTGTGAAGATTATCATGATGAACAAAATGTGTAAGAATCATAAACTTTAATTGGACACAGAGCATGTTTTCTGCAGTAATCTAAAAGCCAATAGAAAAAACCTATTGGGGAACCAGGGTGATGCTAACTTCCTGTTTGAAAGCAAATGCATGTAAATTACCCTATTCCTGTGGTGATGGTTTGTTTTGTGTGTAATAACTTTGTTTCTAATTTGTTTGTGTAAATGTAGGGTGTTACGTATGACCATGTGGAGCTGAATTTGTACTTAAACGGAAAGAATATGAACTGTCCTGCATCAGGCATTAGAGGAACTGTTTATCCTGTAGTTTATGGTGAGTATTTTGGAGCATATCAAAAATGCTGAACGCTAACATACTCTGCTGTAAATATATATTTAAAAAATTGAAGACATTATCTTACAACATTTTCTGAATTGGTAAAGTTCTGCATTATCAAAAATTATCTGTTTGCAGCTCTTGGTTTTGTGTATATACATTGAAAAGGTTGAGTTTGTTTATATAAAGAGTTAAAATAGACAATTATTTTTCCCAATTATCAGCCGTTTGGTAATTCTTGGGCTATGCAATATTTTTAAGTATATTTTTTGTTATAAAACAATGTTATTTTTTGTAAATAACACACTTTGTCTTGTCCCTCACAGTGGACGATAGTGCAATATTGGATTGTCAGTTTAGTGACTTCTACCATACTCCTCCACAAGGCTACCAGAAGATTCTTTTCGAGCAACAGATCTTCTAAAGTTCATGACGTGTTGTATATACACTAAAGATATGTATTCCACAGCCGGGATCTGGAGTGCTATGGTTATGAATGATTTCTAAATATTGTGTGTCTCATTTGAACTCATGTCATCTGTGATTTTGAATTGTATAAATCATCTGGCCACTTCTACTCAGTTTAAAAAGTCAGCTGAACTCGGTAAGCGATATCAGATGCACACTTATCTGTGCACTGATCTCAAAATGTTTATTCAGAACACACATCTTTCATTTGCACTTCGTCAAACACTGTACATTTACTAATGTATTAACAGTGCACTATTGTGAACATGGATTTTTGTTTTATGGCTGGTTTGAATAGTCACAAATTAAAGATGACAATCAAAGCTTTATACTTTATACATTTCAAGAGAACAAAGTGATGCTGACTCAAGATGCTGTCAAAGCTCTTTTCTGATTTCATATTGTTATCGTCTGTCTGATGTGTAATCTGCAGCCCGTATACATAATGATTTTGAGCTCTTCAAAAAATAAACATTTAGAATTCAAGGAGTTTATATTTTGTGTTCTTCCATTATATGTTGCTTTTGATATACATTGTTTTATATCATTATTAAAGTTTGTGAACAGCATTTAGTGACTAATATATTAAGAAAATTTGACATGCAAGAGGATAGGAAGCGTAAAGTTTATTTACCTTAATTTTTACCTAGGGTCAAATGATATGTTTGTCAGTGTTTGTTAATTATGGTTTGTTGTAATTAAATGACAAAATTGTCTTAATAAACGAAAGAATATTGAATATGATGTTATTTTTGTATGTTCGACAGGTCTTATTTGTGTCTTTTAGTAATAAAGGTTTTGCTTTTGTCACCTGTGCATATAGACGTTATCTGTTGTATATATCTTAATTTAAGATTGAAATGTTCCTGTTTATTATTAAACTAAATTTTTACTGAACGTCCGTCATCTCACTGGCTGGTTTACAGCGTACTGTGCTGCGCGGTGACGCATCTTTACGTACGTTCTTGGCGGGCGTACGTAAGCTAAGTGAACTTGCGCAATCTCCAGTCTACGCACAATGACGCAAATCTACTGTACGGGTCCAATGAAACTCATCGCCAACACCGTTGCACTTTCGAATTAAAGCTTAACCCCTTAATGAAGTGGTGTAAACGGTGATGTGCATCCATAAGACCTGTTTTTTGTCATTAAAAAAAAAAACTTTACCAGAGAGGACCCTGTGTCCCATCTTCTCCGCATCACTCCGGTTCTACGTAAATACACCGTCATGTACTCTCCCGTAGTGATGGGTCCGATTCATTCCCGCGATTCGGATCTTTCCCATTATGAGCCAGAAAAAAAAAAACAGATTTTCTTTTTTTTTTTTTTTAAGATTTAATAAAAAT